>WNWK01006869.1:0-100473 GCA_009830355.1 Cherax destructor
GCTAGGTCAGATGCGTGTTCCCCTTAAAAAAATTTTAACCTGACCGGGCCCGGGCCCGGGCATTTTAATTTTTGGGGAGATTTGGACCCCCCTTTCGCATGGGCCAGTAGGCCTCTGCAGTTTTTCTTCTTATGTTCTTATAAGTGAAACTTCTTTTGGGGTTTTGGGGGACTGGGAAAAGGGGTGGGGGGATAGGTGCCAGTGAGATAGTCGTTGGGGGGTTTTGAACGGGGATTTGCTTCCCAGTTTTTACCTATGGGGAGAAGAAATCATTGAGTTTGTTTGCTGTATCAATAGGGGGAGTAGGGGTTCATCTGGTTTTTTTTTTTGATTGTTCTTTTTTTTGGATATCTTTTTTTTTTCCCCAAAAATTTTTCCCAGATGGGGTTTTTGGTTTTTTTTATATTACCTTTTAATTTAAAAAAAATTTTTTCCCCATAGAAAATTTTTTTTTGCCCTTTCCCTTATCAGACTCGTTGGTTTGATGAGAAACGTTTTGTTTGTTTTTCTTGTTTTTTGGGACCCATTCTGTCCCTTTTTTCATATATGCTTAAAATGGATTTAGTAGGGGGGTTCCCGGGGACTATTTAATTTTTTTATTTGTGATTTTTTTATTTTTTTAGGAAATGCTTTTTAAAAAAATATTGGGTTTTTTAAGAAAATTATTAATACATAAGTCGATTGGGAAAGGGGCCCCTTTTCTTTTCCAGTCAGTGTTTGTCATAGCTGTTAAAAAGTTATTTATAGCTGTCTCTTTTGACCCAAAAATTTTAGTAGTCTTTTTTAATTTTTCCCGAGGTTGGTTATAAAAAGGGTTTTAGTGGTCTGTGGAATTGTCTTGATTAGCCGTTTTTTTGGGGGGATAGGTTTCCCCAGATATGGTTTTCATGCATTTTTTTCGGGGAAAATTTATATTTCTTTAAAAAAAAATTTTTTTTTTTAAATTTTTTTTTGGGTATCTGGAAGGATTAATTAAATTTACATTATTTCTTAGGGGAAAAAATGTTGGGAAATAAAAAAATTTCCCCTTTTTACCCACACTCTAGAACGGATTAATTCGATAACCGGGGTCCACTGTCCCATATCAGAACTGTAATTCTTCCCTACCTAACTTATTAACCCGGGGGTGACGGGCCTTCTCAAAACCTGTTCCCAGAGCCCAAAAAAATTTTAAAAAAAAAATTATTTTATCTTTAAAAAAAATTTTTTTTTAAATTTAAAATGGCTAAACAAACTTTTTTCGATCAATACTTAGGGAATATGGAGGCTTCAAGTTGAAAAAAATTGAACCCACAGAAAATTTGGGTGACCCGTTGGCCGTAATAGTTTATTTATTTATTTTCAACTTTTTTTTTTTTTTTTTTTTTAATATTTTATTTTTCAAGTAACTTTTATTTCCCGGGAAATAAAACCTATTTTTATATATACCCCTTTTTTATCCCACACAAAACTGTGGCTGATTGGCTGACCAGGGGCCCTTGCTGACCAGCTGGCTGGCTGGCTGGCTAGCTGACCAGCTGGCTGGCGGGCGGCTGCCCAGCGGGGGAGGATGCCAGCCGACTTGCTGGTTTTGCTGGTGACCGGGCCCCCACGGGCCCTGACCAGTTGGCTGGCTGGTGGGGACCAGTTTGGGATGGCTGGCTGGCTGAACAGCGGGGAGGATAGTGGCCCGGCTGGCTTTTTGCCCAGTTGGCTGGCTGGCTGGCTAGCTGACGGGCCCGGCTACCCCCCCAGCTTGCTGACCAGCTGGCTGGGGGGTTGGCTAAACCCCTGGTTGCATGGATGGTCAGCTGGCTGTTCCTTTTATCTCACAGGAACACATAAATACAATTATATTATTAAATTACCTAGGAAAATGTGATAATATAATAATAATTATTATTATTATTATTATTATTATTTTTTTGAAGGAAGGTGTCAGTCTTTGCTAATCAAATTACAAAATTTGAATTTGAAGGGGGGTGGGGGGCCCTTTTATCTTATTTATTAAACTAATTCTGTTGACATTTGATGCCTTTGCTTCCCTTTCCCAAAAACCCCCCCCCCCCCTCCCCCCCTGCCACAAATTCCCTGCCCCCCCTGCCATCCCCCCCCTGCCAGCCAGCCAGCGGTTACCCCCCCTTTTTATCAAGAGAGATGACATTTGAAAAAATGAGGTTACACTGCCTTCCCCCTTTTTTTTTTTTTCCCGTTTTATCTGCCTGTTTTTCTTTTTTCTGTCTGTCTGTTTGAGACAGTCACTTTGAACCAAACTCCCACATCTGGGGTCCCCGATATATTATTTGCCAAATCTGGATTTTTTTTGGGGGGTCCTAGGTAATTTAAATATGTATTTATCCTCTGTAATTTACACTATGTTTTATCCTCTTAATTTACACCATGTATTTATTCCCGGGGTTTTTTTCACATGTTTTAGTTACCTTTTTACACCAGCCGGGGCCCGCCCTGCCAGCCAGGGCCCGCCAGCCCCAGCCCCCCCACTGTCTTCCCCCCCCCCCCCATGTCTTCCCCACCCCCCCCCTGTCTTCCCCCCTCCCCCCCCCCCATTCTTCCCCCCCCCCCACTGCCTTCCCCCCCCCTCCCCCTTTTTTCCCCCCCCCCCCACTGTCTTCCCCCCCCCCCCCCCATGTCTTACCCCCCACTGTCTTCCCCACTCCCCCCCCC
Source organism: Cherax destructor (assembly GCA_009830355.1). Taxonomy (NCBI): domain Eukaryota; kingdom Metazoa; phylum Arthropoda; class Malacostraca; order Decapoda; family Parastacidae; genus Cherax; species Cherax destructor. Next base: position 2,665 of record WNWK01006869.1, read on the forward strand.
GTCTTCCCCCTCATCCCCTGCCTTTTTCCCCTCCCCCCCTGTCTTCCCCCCACCCCCCGTCTTTCCCCCCCCCCCCCACTGCCTTCCTAATCTCCCCTGCAGGGCGGGTATTTCACCACTGGCTTTAAAAGGGGCTGAATTATACTCCCCTTTTTAAACGTGTGCTAGATTTTTTTTACTGTCACACACCACATAGACCCATTTTTTCACATGCAGGCTTATCAGCTTTCCCCCCCTTTTTGGGGCTAGTTTATGCTTTTTGACGTGACCGAACCCCCCTGCAATGACGTACTAGTGGACCGACCCCCAAAGGGGGTTTAAAAAAACATAGCTCAAAAATAATAGAATATTCAATTTCTTTATTCATTGAACTCACCTAATGACCATATGTACAAATTCAGCAATGTTTGCCCTTTAATCTTTTTAAATTAGTCTTAAGTTTGCCCAAATGCCCCTTAAAAAAGGGGGGTTTTTATTTCCCCCAAAATTTTTCCCTTTCCCCTGTACAAACATGTATCATGCTAAAATATAATTATTATTATTTTTTTCAATCCTCATTATTAAATTAAAAGTTTGCCAGAAGTATTTAAGCTGACAGTGGTGCATTCTTGCTCAAAGTCTTATGGATAAAAAGTCTGGGGTCACGTAGAAACTTTCCCCCAAAACCCCACTTGCTTTAAATTGATCAGAATGATGGAAAAAAAAAAAATTAGCTAAATGTGGTTTTTAAATATGTTTTCCCCCCGAAGCATTACCTCAAATAAAGTTTAAAGTAAAAAAATTTTTTTCCACTGATACACTGTTTGTACAGGATGGTGACTTTTGGGGATTACCTGTAGAGAATTCCGGGGGGCAACGCCCGGGCCCCGGGCTGTGACCGGGCCCCCTTTTGGGGCCAGGCCTGATAAAACCCGGCTATTACTCTTCAGCAGTCCAAGGACATGCAGAAAGGCCATATTTTTGGAGCATTTCCCGGCAAATTTAAAACCAAAAAACCCTTTGAGGTTCAAGCCATAGATCTACACCCCAAATGCCAAAGAATTTAAAAAAAAAAATTTTTTTTTTTTTGAAATGGTAGAGAATCTTTTTTTTAAGGTAATAAAAAAAAAAAGGGGGTATTTGGTGGGAAAAAGCGAATCCATTATCCCAATTTTCTGTGTCAAATTTAAAATCGGAATTTTTCCCCTTTGACTCCCATTTTGGGGCCAAAATTTTTTTTTTTTTCAACAAGTCGGCCGTCTCCCACCGAGGCAGGGTGACCCAAAAAGAAAGAAAATCCCCAAAAGAAAAAACTTTCATCATCATTCAACACTTTCACCACACTCATACATAATCACTGTCTTTGCAGAGGAGCTCAGATACGACAGCTGAGAAAAGTCCCTCCCAGCTGTCACTATCTCAGACCCTCCTTTAAAGTGCAGGCATTGTACTTCCCATTTCCAGGACTCAAGTCCAACTAAATCAATTAACTGGTTTCCCTGAATCCCTTCACACAATGTTACCCTGCTCACACTCCAACAGATCGTCATGTCCCAAAAACCATTCGTCTCCATTCACTCCTATCTAACACGCTCACACATGCCCTCTGGAAGTCCAAGCCCTCGCCCACAAAACCTCCTTTACCCCTTCCTCCAACCTTTTCTAGGACGACACCTACCCCGCCTTCCTTCCCCTACAGATTTATACGCTCTCCAAGTCATTCTACTTTGATCCATTCTCTCTAAATGACCAAACCACCTCAACAACCCCTCTTCAGCCCTCTGACAAATACTTTTAGTAACTCCACACCTTCTCCTAATTTCCACATTCCGAATTTTCTGCATAATATTTACACCACACATTGCCCTTAGACAGGACATCTCCACTGCCTCCAGCCTCCTCCTCGCTGCAGCATTTGCAACCCATGCTTCACACCCATATAAGAGTGTTGGTACCACTATACTTTCGTACATTCCCTTCTTTTGCCTCCATGGATAACATTTTTGTCTCCACAGATACCTCAATGCACCACTCACCTTTTTTCCTTCATCAATTCTATGGTTAACCTCATCCTTCATAAACCCATCCGCTGACACATCAACTCCCAAATATCTGAAAACATTTACTTCTTCCATAATCCCTCTCTCCAATGTGATATCCAATTTTTTTTTTATTTAAATCGTTTGATACCCTCATCACCTTACTCTTATCTATGTTCACTTTTAACTTTCTACCTTTACACACTCTCCCAAACTCGTCCACTAACCTTGCAACTTTTCTTTAGAATCTCCCATAAGCACAGTATCATCAGCAAAAGTAACTGTGTCAACTCCCATTTTGCATTTAATTCTCCATAATTTAATCCCACCCTCTCCCCAACACCCTAGCATTTACTTTTACAACCCCATCTATAAATATATTAAACAACCATGGTGACATTACACAACCCTGTCTAAGACCTACTTTTACCGGGAAGTAATCTCCCTCTCTCCTACACACCCTAACCTGAGCCTCACTATCCTCATAAAAACTCTTTACAGCCTTCAGTAACTTACTACCTATTCCATACACTTGCAACATTTGCCACATTGCTCCCCTATCCACTCTATCATATGCCTTTTCTAAATCCATAAATGCAAAAAAACTTCTCTACCTTTATCTAAATACTGTTCACATATATGCTTCACTGTAAACACTTGATCTACACATCCCCTACTCACTCTAAAGCCTCCTTGCTCATCTGCAATCCTACTCTCTGTCTTACCTCTAATTCTTTCAATAATAACCCTGCCATACACTTTACCTGGTATACTCAGTAAACTTATTCCCCTATAATTTTTACACTCTCTTTTATCCCCTTCCCTTTATATAAAGGAACTATACATGCTCGCTGCCAATCCCTAGGTACCTTCCTCTTTCATACATTTATTAAACAAAAATACCAACCACTCCAGCACTATATCCCCCTGCTTTTAACATTTCTGTCATGATTCCGTCAATTCCAGCTGCTTTACCCCTTTCATTCTACGTAATGCCTCACGCACCTCCCCCACACTCACATCCTGCTCTTCTTCACTCCTAAACGATGTTGTACCTCCCTGGCCAGTACATGAAATTATCGCCTCCCTCTTTTCATCGACATTTAAAAGTTCCTCAAAATATTCCCGCCATCTACCCAATACCTCCAGCTCCCCATCTACTAACTCCCTACTCTGTTTTTAACTGACAAATCCATTCGTTCCCTAGGCTTTCTTACCTTGTTTATCTCACTCCAAAAATTTTTCTTGTTTTCAGCAAAATTTCTTGACAGAGCCTCTCCCGTTCTTTCATCCGCTCTTCTTTTGCACTCTCTCACCACTCTCTTCACCTTTCTTTTACTCTCCATATACTCTGCTCTTCTACTTATTTTATAAATTATCAACCATAACTTTTTACTATGTAGTCTATAATTAAGTAGTCCTAAGAATGCCTGCAATGCACAGCATATTAGGGGCTTTTGGCATGTACAGCTCATCAATAACTATGTATCTTGTCTACCCAACCATGTATCATTGTACCATGTCTCAATAAAGTACAGTGGTACCTCGAGTTACGATGGTCCCCAAAATCGCCCTTTTATGTAAGTTTATTTTTTTAAATGCTTTTGTAAGTATATTTTTGGGGGTGTAAAAAGACTAGTCTATTTTACATTATTCCTTATGGGGATAAATTCGTTTGGTAATGGCACTTGAACAGCATTCTCGAACGAAAAAATATCGTAACTCGAGGTACCACTGTATTATTATTATTATTATTATTCTAATATTATCATTATAATAATATTCATGGGAAAGAACTAAACCATGATGGCCACATAGCACCTGGAAAATGGGAGAGAGTGGGGGGTTAATCAGGACTGAGGAAGGAGAGGTTAGCTCCATTTTTTGGATCAAACATCCCCTCACCAACATATGCTTGCTGAAATTAGACAACACCATCACACTCACACATTAGCCACTCATTAATAAACATAGTCCAGTTCAGTGATTATTATTAACTGCACCATCAGAAAATATGGCATGATGATGGAACTTGGTATCAGAAGTGAGATGTACAGACTCTGCTCGCAAAATTTATACCAGATGTTAAATGACCATTCAAAGGATTAGCTGCACCCAAACAAGTATTACTGCATTATTATTTTTAACTTGCTGGCCATCTCATGCCAAGTGGTAAATCTGATTTATTCATCTCTTTCAAAGCACAAGGATTCTCTGAATTATAAATGAACATAGGCTTCCATATTAAATATCCCGATGTGTACAAGTCACTCAGTTTATAATAATAATAATAATAATAATAATAATAATTTTTATTTCAATGCATGTTACAAGTGTACAATGTTATTGGTAGTTACAATTATAAAACAATTATAAAACTGTAATGCAAGGAGAGCCACTGGCATGCCATGGCATTAGGGGCACTTTATTCTAGAGACTTATTCACTAAGTACTTAATGCTAAAGAAATTGATTGAGTTTATTCTAGTTCTGTATTATTTAAATTATTAAATGGTTATACATACTATTAAAAGACAATACAAGAGAAATTGGTTGAGTTTAATCTAGTTGTAGAATTTATTTCAAATTACAGTATGTTGATGCTATACTAGTATAATAACAATACTAGAAATAGTTTTTAGAGTTTCTTCTAGATATATATTTTATTTCAAATTAAGAAAATGATGATACTATAAGATTTTAAATGACAAAATGATGATATGAAATTGCAACAAGTGTTAAGGAGGATGAACATATCAAATTGAGATCATCTTAAGTAAAATAATATTGGGTTTGGAAGTTTGTTACAGTATGAGTATTTAGTATAGGGTGAGTAGGTGATTTTGAGAAGAGTCTTGAATTGATTTTCCGACAAGGTTAACTTGATATTTACTGGTAATGAATTCCAGATTCTGGGGCCCTTTATGTGCATAGAATTTTTACATTGGTTAGTATGGACTCGGGTATGTCAAATAGTGATCTGTGTCTTGTGTCATGTTCGTGGGACCTATTAAAGTTGTTGAGGAGAATTCTGAGCGCAGGGTTGATATTAGCATGTAGAGTTTTATGTATGTAGAAGGCACATGAATAGGTATGAATATTTTTTATGGTGAGTAGTTTTAAGGTTCTGAATATAGGTGGAGTATGCTGTCTAGAGTGGGAATTTGTTATCATCCTGACTGCAGCCTTTTGCTGGGTTATGAGTGGTCTAAGGTGATTTAATGTTGTTGAGCCCCATGCACAGATTCCATAGGTGAGATAAGGGTAGATAAGAGAATGATATAGTGCAATGAGAGCTGGTTGAGGCACATAATAGCGTATCTTAGATAATATACCTACTGTCCTTGAGATTTTCTTGGAAATTTGTTGTATGTGTGTTTGGAATTTAAGACTACTGTCAAGGTGGATTCCTAGGAATTTTCCCTCTGTGAGCCTTGTGATGGGTGAACCATTTAGCGTTATGTTAAGTGGAACATTTGTAGCTTTGTTTCCAAACTGAATGTAGTAGGTCTTGTCCGTATTGAGAGTAAGCTTATTTGTCATCATCCATGTTGATATTTTCTGTAATTCGGCATTAACTGTGTTGGCTAGTACGACTGGATTTGGGTAAAGAAGACATATGTTGTGTCATCTGCAAACAAAATGGGTTTGAGTAGTTGTGATGCATTCGGTAGGTCATTTATGTAAATGAGGAATAGGAGTGGCCCCAGGACACTACCTTGAGGGACACCGACTGTAATTTGTTGTGTGGAAGAGTTCTCTCCATTTGTGTTCACGTACTGACTTCTGTTGCTAAGGTACGACTTTAGGTAGTTGAGGGGGTGCCCCCTAATACCATAGTGCGCTAATTTTGTGAGCAATAAATCATGGTCGACTGTATCAAATGCTTTGCGTAGGTCTATGAAGATTCCCAGCGGAACTTCTTTCTTCTCAAGTGCGGTGTATATTAACTCTAACATGTGTGTTATAGCATCGTTTGTGCTTTTGTTGGTCCTGAATCCAAATTGACAGGGGTTTAGTACATTGTGTGAGACGAGGTAGGAATAGATCTGTTTATGAATTAATTTTTCGAAGATTTTAGAAAGCAGTGGTAAATTTGAGATTGGTCTATAATTGTTCAAGTCAGTTTGGTCACCTCCTTTGTGACCCTAGCTATTTTGAGAATTGATGGGAAGGTTGAAGATTCAATGGATTTATTGAATAATGCTGCTATAATTGGTGACAGTACATGTGTAGCTTTTTTGTACATAAAGGGTGGTAAGCTGTTTATGTCTCCTGCTTTGTTTTTAAGGGTGTTGATTATGAGTGAGACTTCAATTGCGTTGGTAGGAGCTAGGAATAGTGTATCTGGGTAGGTGTTGGTGAGGTAGTCTGTTGGACGAGTGTTCGAGCTTGGGATCCTACTCGCTAGATTCTTTCCTATGGTGGAGAAGAAAACATTAAGTCTGTTTGCTGTCTCAGTTGGTGAGAGTAGAGGTTCGTCTGTTTTTGATAATTTGATGGTATTGTTCGTGGATATCTTTTTATTTCCTAGAATTGTAGATAGGGTTTTCCAGGTCTTTTTCATATCACCTTTTACGGTCTGGAGTCTGTTCTCATAATACAATTTTTTGGACCTTCTTATCAGGCTAGTAAGGATTGATGAGTAGCGTTTGGATTGTTCTCTGGTTATTAGACCCCTTCTATATTGTTTTTCATATTGGTGCCTCTTATTTATGGATTTAAGGATGCTGGGTGTTAGCCAGGGATTGTTAAGTCTCTTAGCTGTGATCTGTTTAGTTTTTTTCGGGCAATGTCTGTTATAGAGGTTATGTGTTTTTTTAAGAAAGTTCTTGATGCATTCATTAGTATCTGAATGTGTTTCCAATTCATTTAGCCAGTCAATGTTCGTCATAGCTGATATAAAATTATTAACAGCAGACTCATTATGTAGTCTGAAGGTAACTTTTGCAATTTCTTGGGGCAGAATGCCTAGGTTAGTTATGAGAAAGGTAGGGTAGTGGTCTGTGGTGTTTTCTGTGATTATGCCTGATTTTAGAGGAGATATTGTGTTAGTCCATATGTGGTCTAGTAACGAGGTACTATTATCGGAGATTCTTGTAGGTTTTGATATTGTTGGTAGTAATAAGCAGTTGCTCATAGTGTTTGTGAATTCAGTTACCTGCGGGTCTTGGTCATGTAGGAGATTTATGTTGAAATCTCCTGTGAGCAGCAAATGATCTTTGTTAAGGCGTGAATCGATTATCAGGTTTCCTAGTTTTTCACTAAAGTGGCGGATGTTTGACTGTGGTAATCTGTAGATGTTTATCACTGTGAGGGGTTTTTGCAGGTCTTTTGATTTAAATTTAGCTATAATATATTCTCCATGTTCATCCCTTGTACAAGAATTTTCGATACAATCGAGTTGATCTGTATAATATATTGCTGTTCCACCCCTCGCTGGTCTGTCCTACAGTTGTGAATGGCTGTGTAACCTGGGATGGCATAGATACCTGTAGTATCAGGCTTTAGCCAGGTCTCAGTGAGTGTGATGATTGACATATTGGACTGTAGGGATTGGAGTAGTGCTGTGAGGTCATCATAATGTTTGCTCAACGATCTAACATTGTAATTGAAGATAGTTAAGTTATTGTTGGCTCTGAGTAATGTCTTTGCTTGATCAGCTGTGTAATAGTTACAATTGCTGTTGGAGTCATGTAAGTCATTTAATAATAGGTTGATATCAGGATCAATGCCTGTAATCATAGGATTTAATGTGATTCTATAACTAGACTTGGGAACAATAGATTATGCTAAACTTAATGATATGGTATTAGATTAAAGTCTTACTTGCTAATGGATTAACACAATTATGTGCAAGTGTTTACAGGAATTTTTACAGTGATATAGGATATTTGAATAATGTTAATGATATACTAATTTAACTGTCTAATGAATGGTTAGAACAACTTCAATGACTAGTATTAAATTGGTATGGAAAAGAAATTTTTGTTTCAATGCGGCACTGGTTGAAACTTTTAGTATATGAAAGGCAATAAGAGGTTAATGAATGCAAAGAGCTATTGAACTATAAGTTAAAACAGATTTGACTAATATTAAAAGTAGTTTTGATTAAATTGAAGTTAATAAAGTGACTGAAGTTGGCTAATGGTAAAAGGTATTTATAAAATATAAGTAAATGATTGCACTTATCAGGTAGTTGCTTATAAAGGAAATATAAAGTAAGTCACATGTACAATGAGGTAGTTGTTAGAATATATGAATACAATTAAGCAAATAAAGTGACTGAAAGTTGACTAAAGTTGGCTAGTGGTAAACAGTATTTATAAAATATAAGTAAATGATTGCACTTATCAGGTAGTTGCTTATAAAGGAAATATAAAGTAAGTCATATACACAATGAGGTAGTTGTTTGAATATAAGAGTACAATTAAGCAAATAAAGTGAATGGAATTTGCTTTTGGTAAACAGGTATTTAAAAGTATGAGTAAATAATTGCACTTATTTGGTAATAGCTTATAAGAAAAAAATAAACTAAGTCACATACACAATGAGGTAATTGTTTGATTATAAAAATATAAAAAGAAAAACAAAAGTGAAAAGGTTGTAATTAAATTTCAAGTAAAAAGTAATTACTAATATTGTAAATAGATAGGGTTGGGAAAAGGTAATGATAGATTTGTATTAAAAATAAAAAAATAAAAGTAAATGGTTACAGAGACGTTAAAAGATATATATATAGTAAAATAGGATGTACAATTATATTTAGTGGGAAATTTAATATAGTGAGGTAGCAGATTATTAGAACAAAAATGAAGTTAATTACATTAATATATATCAGTTTTGGGAGAAATGTAAGATTGTGAGGTTGCAGTTACTAATACAACTGTTGCACTAACGCAGACTAAGGATTAGGTCATTGATATTATTCAGACTCTGTAAGGTTAGCATCTCGAAGGAATGTGGACAGTTCATTTTCATTCGTGATATAATAAGCACAGCCTACATTTGTTTTCTTAACTAGGATTTTCCCTTCTCGGATGAAGCACTGGTGGATTTTGTCATTATTCTCACGTTTAAGCTTTCTTACTCTGTATAGGAGGTTCTGACGTTTTTTTGTGAGGCACTCGTTTACATAGAGATCTTTTTTCGCATTAATTGATGTTTTAATAAGATCTGTTTTACTGTCTATCGTGTGAAATCTAAGCATAACACTCTTTTTCTACCTTGTGTGCCAAGTAATCGTGATTCTGTTATTTCCGATGCTGGTACTACTAAATTTAAGTGGTCTTTTATGGTCTGAAGAGCAGCATCTTTGCAGTTGGTATGGTTTATGCCACTTGGAAAGAGTGCACTGCTAATTATTACCGCGCTGGATAACTTATCTTGCTCATTTTTATCTTCTTGGTTAGAAAAATAGTCGGTCAGCTGGGTATCCATGTTGGTTTTCCAGTTCTTGACAGCATCTTCAACCTTCGTGTTTAGGGATGTTATTTGGTCTGTATGGCTGGCTATGACTGATTGGAGGGTCTTTCCAAAATCAGCCATTCCAGCTGATGTAAACTTCTGCTCAAAGCTTAGGATCTTGCTTTCTAGGTGGGCTAACTTTGTTTCATGCTTAGATAGTGTTTTACGAAGATTCATGTTTTCCTCAGTTAAGGTGGTGATGTATGACTTAAGAGTGACAGGATCATTTGTCATACCTGAGATCAATTCAGATGGGTCAAATCCTTTGAAGGCAGTGTTGTTTGAGGGAGATTCAGTCATGATTGGTGTTGTTGCTGTCCCGTCGTCATGGGTGGTGGTTGAGTAGGGTGAGGGAGAGGGAGAGTCAGCCATTGTGTTTGTTGACATGTTGCCTGGGGTGGTGGTGGGGTGGTCACATAGGTGTGAGAGCAATGACACCTGGATAGGTGAACAAGGGGCAGCAGGTGTAAACCACACTTATCTATATGCACCTGGAAAAATGTAGAAGCAAGTCTCTCTACACCTGCTGCCCTTATTCACCTGACAGCAAACAGTCATCACACCACTCAACATTGCTTCCTTTCCTAACTCCCTTGCTATGCAGTATCAAGAGACAAGGAGATGATGGTACAGTGATAGTGTGAAATAAAACAATCCAATAAAGAAACTGAGTGATGAGGAAGACAGGAGAAAATGTGTCTTGAAGTGATGATGACATAAAAATGATTTAGGTCCAACTTGGAGGTAGATTTTGCTCTTACATGCTTACCAGGTCACATGCTCACCGTGTTACAGGAGAATTAAAAAATTTTGTGTTTTCATTACCATACCTTTAAACAAGTTTTTGCACAATTAACAGATATCAATTACATTTTGGAGCTCATATTATGACAAATATACTATGTAAATGCACCATTAATTGAAGTTAACTATTTTTTTTTTATTAACACATCGGCCGATTCCCACCAAGGCAGGGTGGCCCGAAAAAGAAAAACTTTCGTCATCATTCACTCCATCACTGTCTTGCCAGAGGGGTGCTTTACACTACAGTTATAAAACTGCAACATTAACACCCTCCTTCAGAGTGCAGACATGTACTTCCCATCTCCAGGACTCAAGTCCGGCCTGCCGGTTTCCTGAATCCCTTCATAAATGTTACTTTGCTCACACTCCAACAGCACGTCAAGTATTAAAAACCATTTGTCTCCATTCACTCCTATCAAATACGCACACGCATGCTTGCTGGAAATCCAAGCCCCTCGCACACAAAATCTCTTTTACCCCTTCCCTCCAACCTTTCCTAGGCCGACCCCTACCCCGCCTTCCCTCCACTACAGATTTATACACTCTCGAGGTCATTCTGTTTCGTTCCATTCTCTCTACATGTCCGAACCACCTCAACAACCCCTCCTCAGCCCTCTGGATAATAGTTTTGGTAATCCCGCACCTCCTCCTAATTTCCAAACTCTGAATTCTCTGCATTATATTCACACCACACATTGACCTCAGACATGACATCTCCACTGCCTCCAGCCTTCTCCTCGTTGCGACATTCATCACCCATGCTTCACACCCATATAAGAGTGTTGGTATAACTATACTCTCATACATTCCCCTCTTAACTTCCATGGACTAAGTTCTTTGTCTCCACAGACTCCGAAGTGCACCACTCACCCTTTTCCCCTATAAAATATGTACAAAGATATAGAGATAAGAAATATTTATCATGAAATACTCACCTTCATATAGGATCCTGTTACAGTGTCACATATGGCAGTGTTGTCGGACAAAGCTTGCAGCCTGTGATAAATTTTAGCAATGATGCTGCTGCGCTGTAATCAAAGAATACCACCAAAAGATTTAGTAAGAAATCATATAAATGCCAGATAACAAGTTTACACTAACATATATTAAGTCAGCAATAGAACTAGGCATTAAAAACAATAAAGAGTAAAATACACACACAGTACATACACCCATTACTTACCTTAAAATATTTGTAGTCTTAATGTAGGGTGAGAAATGAGTCATATTTATTTGTAGGAAGTCAGGTGTGGGAGGTAGGGTAGCCAGCCAGGTCAGCCCAGTCCACCCCACCCCACCCACACGTAATGTAAACAAGCAGATGCGTCTGCTGCTTTTGGTTGATACAAGTTCATTTCCACTGTGAATCTTATACATACCATAATACAAACACTTTACATTGTGTACAAGTTGTCTCCATGTTGATACAGTAGAATAAATAAAGAGGAATACTCCCATTCTCATTTAACACCATTTTAAGAAGAAATGACGCTCTGAGTGAAGGCATACGAAAGGAATAATTTTCTAGTTACCCCCAGTAATATTATAGTGTACACATTTTCTCTGATGTTGGACTAGAGAAAACATTATTCTTGCCGTCACTCCTACAAGTCGCCTGGCTACCACATCTCATATTTATTCAAATTCAAATTATTTCTTTGCAAAATTTACAATGTGTGACTGACATGTTATAAGGAATCTATTTTATGTTAATTTATTCTACTGTGGGGTGTATTTATCATGTTTATATGTTACACAGCATGTTTATTATATACAATTTTGAAAGAAATATCATAGATGGATTAGTGGAAATGTCTATATTAATGTAATATACAACATTTAATGCACCCAAGAGATTATTATTGCAGTGGAACCCAGAGTTTTGGCCACCCCGAGTATCAGCCGCTTCGAGTTTTGGTCGTTTTTTCGGCCTAATTTTGCCTTGACTTTCGGCCGTTGCCCTGAGTTTCGGCTGGCGTACAAGACCTGTCCGTCTGCTCGCACTTGCGCACCTCCCCGCGCAGGCGTCGTGAGCCAGTCTAGCTTTGTTTATCCTTGAGTGAACGTTACCCTGCGCGCTCATCCAAACATTTCACAATAAATTCATTGTGTTTAGTGCTTGTTTATTGATTGTGACTGTGAAATAAGCCACCATGGGCCCAAAGAAACTTCATAATGGCAGCCCTTTGGTAAAGAAAGTGACAAACATGATAGAATTGAAGAAAGAAATTGTAGCAAAGTACCAAAGTGGAGGAGGAAGAGAGGGGAGAATGTGCCTTCTTCAGTGATTCTACGATATGTACGATACTAAAGCAGCATGAGTCGATAAAGGCTATAGAAACAGTCAGTGATAAAGTGTAGCAAGTAAGTTAAGCAATTAATCGATAGGAAAAGGACAGCACAAAACTGACTCCTCCAATGTTGTTAGTTATATAGGGCGACTGACAACAGCGCCGTCTCTGGCGGCCATAACCACCACTATTTTTATTTTTTTTATTAACACATCAGCCGTTTCCCACCAAGGCAGGGTGGCCTGACAAAGAAAAACTTTCATCATCATTCACTCCATCACTGTCTTGCCAGAGGTGTGCTTACACTACAGCTACAAAACTGCAACATTAACACCCCTCCTTCAGAGTGCCAGCACTGTACTTCCCATCTTCAGGAATCAAGTCAGGCCTGCCGGTTTCCCTGAAACCCATCATAAATGTTACCTTGCCTACACTCCAACAGCACGTCAAGTCCTAAAAACCATTTGTCTCTATTCGCTCCTATCTAACACGCTCACGCATGCTTGCTGGAAGTCCAAGCCCCTCACACACAAAACCTCCTTTACCCCCTCTCTCCAACCTTTTCTAGGCCGACCCCTACCCCGCCTTCCCTCCACTACAGATTTATACACTCTCGAAATCATTCTATTTTGCTCCATCCTTTCTATATGTCCAAACCATCTCAACAACCCCTCCTCATCTCTCTGGATAATAGTTTTGGTAATCCCACACCTCCTCCTAATCTCCAAACTACGGATTCTCTGCATTATATTACACCACACATTGCCCTCAGACACGACATCTCCACTGCCTCCAGTCTTCTCCTTGTTGCAACATTTACAACCCATGTCTCACACCCATACAAGAGTGTTGGTATAACTATACTCTCATACATTCCCCTCTTTGCTTTCATGGATAAAGTTCTCTGTCTCCACAAGCTCCTCAGTGTACCACTCACCTTTTTCCCTCATTAATTCTATGATTCACCTCATCCTTCATATACCCATCTGCTGACACATCCACTCCCAAATATCTGAACACATTCACCTCCTCCATACTCTCTCCCTCCAATCTGATATCCAATATTCCATTATCTAATTTTTTTGTTATCCTCATCACCTTACTCTTTCCTATATTCACTTTTAATTTCCTTCTTTTACATACCCTACCAAACTCATCCACCAACCTCTGTAACTTCTCTTCAGAATCCTCCAAAAGCACAGTGTCATCAGCAAAGAGCAACTCTGACAACTCCCACTTTGTGTTAGATTCTTTATCTTTTAACCCCACACCTCTTACAACTCCATCTATAAATATATTAAACAACCATGGTGACATCACACATCCCTGTCTAAGGCCTATGTAAGGCTTCTTTTTCAGTGGCCCTTATACACCCAACAACAAACACAGCAACACTCGTCAGTTAGGGAGAGAGACATATGACATATTTTATTCATTCTAGAGTATATATCATGTTTCTATGTTATTAATATTGTTTATTATGTCATATTTGATGAATTGTGCTAGATAAATAAGCCGTAGAGTTGATATTAGAGTTATATTGAAGGACTATCTTGTCCTGCCTCCAAACTCTCCTGCCTCTCTCATACGCCAACAAGAGTCTTCAATAAAGGTAAAACTGATTTAAATGTTCATATTTATTTCTCATCGTTTTCTGTATATAAAACTTTAGTATTTATTCTTTAAAAAAAAAAAATTTTTTGTGAATATTTTTGGGTGGAACCTGGAGTTTACCTGGAGAGAGTTCCGGGGGTCAACGCCCCCCGCGGCCCGGTCTGTGACCAGGCCTCATGGTGGATCAGGGCCTGATCAACCAGGCTGTTACTGCTGGCCGCACGCAGTCCAACATACTAACCACAGACTGGCTGGTCAGGTGCCGACTTTAGGTGCCTGTCCAGTGCCTGCTTGAAGACAGACAGGGGTCTATTGGTAATCCCCCTTATGTATACTGGGAGGCAGTTGAACAGTCTTGGGCCCATGACACTTATTGTGTTGTCTCTCAACAAAATAGTGGCACCTCTGCTTTTCATTGGGGGGGATGTTGCATCGCCTGCCTTGAAAGGTGCAGTTAGTGTGCAGCAATATTCCAGCCTAGATAGAACAAGCGACTTGAAAAGTGTCAACATGGGCTTGTCATCCCTGGTTTTGAAGATTCTCATTATCCATCCTGTCATTTTTCTAGCAGATGCAATTGCTACAGTGAGATCCTCTGACATGAACACTCTCAGGTCTTTGACATTAGTTTTTCGCTCAACTGTGTGGTTGGAATTTGTTTTATACTACGATGAAATTTTAAATTTCCTCACCTTTTCCATATCGGAGTAGAGTGGACCCCGAGTTTCGACCACCTCCCAACTTGAACAATTATGTAAGTGTATTATTGTAAGTGCTTTTGTAAGTGTATTTTTGGGGGTCTGAAATGGACTAATCTACTTTATATTATTCCTTATGGGAACAAATTCGTTCGGTAATGGCGCTTGAACAGCCTTCTGGAACAAATTATGGCCGAAACTCGGGGTCCACTGTAATTGAAATTTCTCATCATTGAACTTCATATTGTTTTCTGCAGTCCATTTAAAGATTTGGTTGATGTCTGCTTGGAGTCTTGCAGTGTCTTCAATGGTGGACACTGTCATGGAGATTCGGGTGTCATCTGCAAAGGAAGACACGGCACTGTGACTTATATCCCTGTATGTCCGATATGAGGACGAGGAACAAGATGGGAGCAAGAACTGAGCCTTGTGGAACAGAGCTTTTCACCGTAGCCACCTTAGACTTTACTCTGTTGACTACTACTCTGTGTTCTATTTGTTAGGAAATTATAGATCCATCTACCAACTTTTCCTGTTATTCCTTTATCACGCATTTTGTGTGCTATTACACCATGGTCACACTTGTCAAAGGCTTTTGCAAAGTCTGTGTATATAACATCTGCATTCTGTTTGTCTTCTAGACCATCCAGGACCTTATCGTAGTGGTCCAGTAGTTGGGACAGACAGGAGCGACCTGTTCTAAACCCATGCTGCCCTGGGTTGTGTAACTGATGGGTATCTAGATGAGTGGCGATCTTGCTTCTTAGAACCCTTTCAAAGATTTTTATGATATGGGACGTTAGCGCTATTGGTCTATAGTTCTTTGCTATTGCTTTACTGCTCCATTTGTGGAGTGGGGCTATGTCTGTTGTTTTTATTAACTGCAGGATGACCCCAGTGTCCATGCTCCCTCTCCATAGGATGTTAAAAGCACGTGATAGGGGCTTCTTGCAGTTCTTGATGAACACGGAGTTCCATGAGTCTGGGCCTGGGGCGGAGTGCATGGGCATATCATTTATCGCCTTTTCGAAGTCATTTGGAGTCAGGATAATGTCAGATAGGCTTGTGTCTACCAAGTTCTGTGGCACTCATAAAAAATTCATTTAGGTCTTCAACTCTCAGTCTGGTTAGTGGCTCGCTGAGGAGGGGTTGTTGAGGTGGTTCGGACATGTAGAGAGAATGGAACGAAACAGAATGACCTCGAGAGTGTATAAATCTGTAGTGGAGGGAAGGCGGGGTAGGGGTCGGCCTAGGAAAGGTTGGAGGGAGGGGGTAAAAGAGGTTTTGTGTGCGAGGGGCTTGGATTTCCAGCAAGCATGTGTGTGCGTATTTGATAGGAGTGAATGGAGACAAATGGTTTTTAATACTTGACGTGCTGTTGGAGTGTGAGCAAAGTAACATTTATGAAGGGATTCAGGGAAACCGGCAGGCCGGACTTGAATCCTGGAGATGGGAAGTACAGTGTCTGCACTTTTATAACTGTACTGTAAAGCACCCCTCTGGCAAGACAGTGATGAAGTGAATGATGACGAAAGTTTTTCTTTTTCGGGCCACCCTGCCTTTGTGGGAATCGGCCGATGTGTTAATAAATAAAAAAATATTGTAAGTGCTTGTGGAAGTGTATTTTTGGGGATCTGAAATAGACTAACCTACGTGACATTATTTCTTAAGGAAGTAAATTCGTTCGGTAATGGCACTTGAGCAGGCTTCTGGAATGAATTTTTTTCGTTAGCCGGGGGTTGTTGAGATTACAGAGACCAGATATGTACGGAAGGCAGAGGACAGGAGAGTTCCCAGGAGTAGAGGGTTTAGGAGAGAAGAAAGTCCGTTTGGCATGAGAGAAAGCTCTCTGCATTTGGGATCCTCAGTTCCTTGAAGCAGAAATTTCCACTCTTCATAATTCATTTTCTCGCCTTGGCTACCCTTCCCATTTCATTGACTCTGCTTTCTCTCATGCCAAATGGACTTTCTTCTCTCCTAAACCCTCTACTCCTGGGAACTCTCCTGTCCTCTGCCTTCCCTACATCTCTGGTCTCTCTGGTCTCTCTAATCTCAATAACTCTCTCCGTTCCTTAGACATCAAACTTACCTTTCACTAGACTAACATTCTTCGCACTAATCTAGTTCATACCTCCCCTCCCTCTATAGATTCTCCTGGTGTCTACTCTATTTCATGCTCCTCCTGTCCTCTTCAGTACTTTGGAGAAACTGGCCGATCTCTTTCTGACAGACTTAGGGAGCACAAAAATAGTGTTAGGCTTGCCGACACTAATAATGCTTTTTTCTGTCATGTCAGAGATCACAGTCATCCTATTGATTGGTCTTCTACTAAAACTGTCTACCCTACGTCCAACTTTCACAGTCGCCGTTTGGTTGAATCCTCCCTTATACACAACTTTCCCTGTATGAATCTTAGCCCTGGCTTTGTCTCTGTAGATGCTTTCCTCTCCCATTACATTGTTAAATGCTCCAAACTTCAGAACACCCATAACTTAACCTGATTCCTTTCCCTTCTATCTCTTCCCACTTCTCCTCTTTCTCCTTTCTCCTCTGTGTTTTCTTTCTTTTCTTTTGCCTTGTATTTGTCCTTTTTATTTTATTTTCATTTTTTCCCCTCTGTGTTGTTGTCTTTACCCTATGTGGGCCACCAGCTTCATTGCAGTGCTCCTTTCCTAGAATATGACTGACTCCACTATTACTACTACTACCACTACTACCTCCATTATTACCCCTCCACCACTTTCTTGTGCCCTCCCATCTGCCTGCCTATAAATACCCCTTCTTCCTGTCCTGTGTGTTAGTGTGACTTTGTAAATGGTCCAAGTCGGACCGAAACGTCGTCGTAAGCTCCTCTCTTTTTTATATGTGCGGGTTGTGTGTGTAAGGTAGAGAAGTTTTCATTGCATTTATGGATTTAGAAAAGGCATATGATAGAGTGGATAGGGGAGCAATGTGGCAAATGTTGCAAGTGTATGGAATAGGTAGTAAGTTACTGAAGGCTGTAAAGAGTTTTTATGAGGATAGTGAGGCTCAGGTTAGGGTGTGTAGGAGAGAGGGAGATTACTTCCTGGTAAAAGTAGGTCTTAGACAGGGATGTGTAATGTCACCATGGTTGTTTAATATATTTATAGATGGGGATGTAAAATAAGTAAATGCTAGGGTGTTGGGGAGAGGGGTGGGATTAAATTATGGGGAATTAAATGCAAGATGGGAGTTGACACAGTTACTTTTTGCTGATGATACTGTGCTTATGGGAGATTCTAAAGAAAAGTTGCAAAGGTTAGTGGACGAGTTTGGGAGGGTGTGTAAAGGTAGAAAGTTGAAAGTGAACATAGATAAGAGTAAGGTGATGAGGGTATCAAACAATTTAAATAAATAAAAATTGGATATCACATTGGAGAAAGGGATTATGGAAGAAGTAAATGTTTTCAGATATTTGGGAGTTGACTTGTCAGCAGATGGGTTTATGAAGGATGAGGTTAACCATAGAATTGATGAAGGAAAAAAGGTGAATGGAGCGTTGAGGTATATGTGGAGACAAAAAACGTAATCCATGGAGGCAAAGAAGGGAATGTACGAAAGTATAGTGGTACCAACACTCTTATATGGGTGTGAAGCATGGGTTGCAAATGCTGCAGCGAGGAGGTGGCTGGAGGCAGTGGAGATGTCCTGTCTAAGGGCAACGTGTCGTGTAAATATTATGCAGAAAATTCGGAGTGTGGAAATTAGGAGGTGTGGAGTTACTAAAAGTATTTGTCAGAGAGCTGAAGAGGGGTTGTTGAGGTGGTTTGGTCATTTAGAGAAAATGGATCAAAGTAGAATGACTTGGAGAGCGTATAAATCTGTAGGGGAAGGAAGGCAGGGTAGGGGTCATCCTCGAAAAGGTTGGAGGGAGTTGGTAAAGGAGGTTTTGTGGGCGAGGGGCTTGGACTTCCAGCAAGCATGTGTGAGCGTGTTAGATACGAGTGAATGGAGACGAATGGTTTTTGGGACCTGACAAGCTGTTGGAGTGTGAGCAGGGTAATATTTTGTGAAGAGATTCAGGAAAACCAGTTAATTGATTAGTTGGACTTGAGTCCTGGAAATGGAAAGTATAATGCCTGCACTTTAAAGGAGGGGTCTGGGATAGTGACAGTTGGGAGGGACTTATTCTCAGCTGTCATATCTGAGTGCCTCTGCAAAGACAGTGATTATGTATGAGTGAGGTGAAAGTGTTGAATGATGATGAAAGTATTTTCTTTTTGGGTCACCCTGCCTCGGTGGGAGACGGCCGACTTGTTGAGGAGAAAAAAAAAATTATCACAAGGACCCCACTGGAAATAAGTCACTATATCTGACTTTTTTGGGTTATCCTAGGTTCTCTACACATATGCTGCTATGTATGATAATCTATGTATGTAACTGTATTTATGTATATCTGAATAAACTTACTTACAATGTCTTAGATACGCTTTGCAAACTACACTGACTACATACAGCAAATGCATATTGCATATATGGAATTACCAACAGAAATAGGACATAGTATAATAGCAAATTTTGCATGATGCAAAACTGCACAAAGTGAGGGAAGCCTGGTATTGCTCTATACCGTACTGTATATTACTGAGAGTCATTATTGTATTCATGAGCTAGTGCTATACACGTCATTCATACAGTACCACTAAAGTTCTCAGGTTTAATTTGATGAAGAGGAGGATAATTCTAGTTCCCTGGATCAAGAGCACCATTATCAAGGCATCCCCCTCCCCCCTTCATGAATATTGAATATTCACGTATTAATTAGCACATACCTTTTCTTCAATAAACCATTCATCAGCATCCTCTTGTGTCAGTTCAACTGTGTTTCCTGTAAAATATATTTTTGTAAGAAAAGCTTTCATAGATCACAATAATAATAAAAAAACATTTATTTCAATTCATTATACATAAGTAATACACAAAATATTGAAAGTCTACATATTCACAAACAATTCAATGTTTTTTTTATTTTAATACAACTGACCATCAAAAATTAGGAATCTGATATTTCAGAGAATTGTAAACTGTTTTAATACCCAAACATTAACATGGTTTTCTTTGATTTGTACCATAATTTGTCCTGGAAATGATTTCTTAGAGCGTTGCTATTTAAGCCAAAATCGCAAGTTTTTACCTATTCGTCACGACTTCCTGGACGGCAGCTCACACTGACCCAGTCATACAGTAATAATAATAATAATAATAATAATAATTTTTTAGAATTTCAATTATATGGGCTCATTATCCTTACATTGAGCTACTCTATCCACTCATATGAAATACATTTTGAAATTATCATTTTCAGGGGAGTGCCCAGTAAAGGGCACTCCCCTGAGATTTAAATCTCATGTTGAGCTCCTCACAAACTCCAGCAAAAACCTGTATCACCTCACACTTAAGGAAAGATAATACATCAAAAAGTTCACCCCTAACATACAGGTGGACATATCCATATGTCCAAAAATATCATACCATGTACTCTACGTAGTATTACAAAATATAACAGGAAACTCCACCTGTAAAACATTAATTTGTCCAGACTACAGTACAATAACTGCCTCATACCCTTGGTAGGCACCTCACATTCCACTGTAATGGGCAAATATAACAACGTCTTTTACTAGATTTTCATAGGTAGAATAAATCATGCATTCAAACAACCCATCTTAATAACATTCAGTATTTCACTGTTACTAGGACAGTCAAATGGATAACTGTTCACAAGCCTTCAATAGTGATTATCTGACTGTATTATCTAGTGTGCTTAGTAGATTCTTGTTTTCTGATTGTGCTTCAGAACTGTTGATCACTCTTATCTTTAAGTTAATTCATTGGTATTGCATTATAACTGGTTCATTTTTATTAATAGAAGACAATCCCAACTAACTAAACCTAAATAACAAAAACTTAAGAAATTTGTTGAATAAGACAACATGAGGAAAAATCTTTGTGACAAGTCCACCAGCAAATTTGTCCACAACAGTGACATACTGACTTTATAAACAGCCAGAATTCTAACTGTTCTTAACCCTTAAACGGTCCAAACGTATATATACGTTCTTACCGCTACTGCCCCAAATGTATATTTACGTTTTATTTTCCCTGCCTCCAAATTTGGCATGATTGGCCTGAGATGCCTGGTCAGCATAGAATGGGTCTTAACACTCTGTGTGTGCTGAATTACAAAAATCTGGGACCACTTAGTACCTTGTGGGAGCACCAGTTAAATTGAGTGCCAGCTAGAGCAAACAGTGCAGCAAACACCAAGGATTCACTGATGTCATGTCATATTAACACCCCCCTTTTAAGTGGAAAGTGATGTTGGCAGGCTGGCCACCTGGCTGGCCAGCTGGGTACCTGATTGGATGTCTCTATCTCCATCTGTCTGTCTGTATCTATCTGTCTCTCTGTCTCTATCTCATAGGAACACATACGTAAATACAATTATACCTAGTGTAAATTACCTAGGATAACTCAAAAAATCCAGACAAAGTTCTATACTGTGCTTGTGATCTGTGTAATACCAGTTGGTTCATGAGCTACTCTCTGAGACAAGCAGACAGAAAGGAGACGACACACAGGCAGACAGACACACAGACAGACAGAAAGAAGACAGAAAGAAAGACAGACAAAGACAGACAGACAGAAAGACAGACAGACAGAAAGACAGACAGACAGAAAGAAAGACAGAAAGAAAGACAGAAAGAAAGACAGACAGAAAGAAAGACAGAAAGAAAGACAGACAAAGACACACAGACAGATACAGACAGACAGACAGGTTTGTGTAACAAATATAGCGAAGCAGTGTAAGCTCATCAAATGTCACCACTATAATTACTGGACTGATAAAAAAAGATAAGACTACACTTTCCCCTCATCAAATGTCACCAGAGTCATTAGTGGAGATAAGATAAGATAAGGCAGTGACACACATCTTACATAATGCTTCAAGGGAACTTTATTATTATTATTATTATTATTATTATTATTATTATTATTATTATTATGCACTATCATTATTATTATTATTATTATTATGCACTATCATTATTATTATTATTATTATGCACTATCATTATTATTATTATTATTATTATGCACTATCATTATTATTATTTGAGTACAATTTCAGTACCTAATATTAGTGTCAGAACAAAGATTGGCTATGAAATCACAAGAACTACTATAAATTGTAATTATCAGAACATAAAAATTATATAAAATAATAAAAAAAGAAAAGAAAAAAGGTACATCGGCAACAATTCTGCAAGCGGCAGGACTCCTGTTGCTGTCAGGTGAGCATCCATTGCCAACTTCTCTGCCTCATATCTCTGTAAGTACTGACCTTAAATTTTTTTTATCCTATAATACTTGAAAAAATGTGCTCTTTATTTCTATAATTTTGTTTTTTTTCAAAATATTCGGGGCAGTAGCAATAAGAACATATATATACGTTTGGACAGTTTAAGGGTTAAGCTGGCTTAAACCACATCCAGCACCAATCAATCTAAACTTTCAGTGCATTTTTTTGTGAATACTGTACAGTATAACACAATACTGAACAAACCTGAATATGTTGCTAATGATACTTTTTCTCTGTATTTTCGGATATGGTTACCAGCTACTGCGCCCCTGGAATATTTGACACATTATTAATCAATGTGAATAAGAAATGTTTTATAATAAAATCTAAATGTGCTGTAATATTATTTTTCAAATATGTGGATGAACTATCACATATTTGTATATCAGGCAATAATTTTACTGAAGAGGAAAAATTATTCAATCTCTCAGTTACATACAATATAAATGCAGCAGCAACTCCCAGTTTGTTGATAACTCTTGAAGACATGTGCATCACAATTTGTTCTAAATACTGCAGGAATCCTCAAACTTGCTGGGTTACTTATGTATAGAACCTTTCCTGTAACAAAATGCTTGTTTAATTTAAAAGTGAATAAAACATAAACTGCCAAAATTCAATATCTAGAAAATGAAAATATACAAATGCACCTATAACTTATTTGTAACTATATTGGTAGAATTACCGACAATATGTTAAGTAAAAGGACACAAATGCAACTAATGTGACATTTTATTGTGGCAACGTTTCGCTCTCCAGGAGCTTTCTCAAGCCGTTACAAGCGTTACATGGACACAGTGGGCTTTTATATACTCTCAAAGTGAGGTGAAATACTAGTGGTGGTCGAGGTAGTAGTGATAAGTAGTAGTTGTAGTAGTAGTAGTAATACAATAAGGTAGAACAATCAATATGCACATGAGTAAAAGGTGATAAAACAAATACTTGGGTAGTATAACAATAGGTTAGACAACTATTTTTGCTGGAGGTTGAAATATAGAAGGCCTGTAGGAGTGTTCCACATCTACGATGTGCTTGTGTTGAATTAGCAGGAGAGACTATGTGATGGTATGGTTAACTTGTATTACTACTACTACTACAACTACTACTTATCACTACTACCTCGACCACCACTAGTATTTCACCTCACTTTGAGAGTATATAAAAGCCCACTGTGTCCATGTAACGCTTGTAACGGCTTGAGAAAGCTCCTGGAGAGCGAAACGTTGCCACAATAAAATGTCACATTAGTTGCATTTGTGTCCTTTTACTTAACTTATTTGTAACTGACCAATTTGTCATTCACAACCTGTCTCATTGTACTTCTGATTGTAGTAAATTACACAAGCTGTCTACCTGGAGTCTACCTGGAGAGAATTCCAGGGGTCAACACCCCCGCGGCCCGGTCCGTGACCAGGCCTCCTGTTGGACCAGAGCCTGATCAACCAGGCTGTTACTGCTGGCCGCACGCAGTCCAACGTACGAACCACAGCCCGGCTGGTCAGGTACCGACTTTAGGTGCCTGTCCAGTGCCTGCTTGAAGACAGCCAGGGGTTTGTTGGTAATCCCCCTGATGTATGCTGGGAGGCAGTTGAACAATCTTGGGCCCCTGACACTTATTGTGTTGTCCCTCAACGTGCTAGTGGCACCCCTGCTCTTCATTGTGGGGATGTTACATCGCCTGCCGAGTCTTTTGCTTTCGTAGGGAGTGATTTTTGTGTGCAAGTTTGGTACTGAGCCCTCGAGAATTTTCCATGTGTATATAATAATGTATCTCTCCCGCCTGCGTTCTAGAGAGTACAGGTTTAGGAACTTCAAGCGTTCCTAGTAGTTGAGGTGGTTTATCGCACTTATGCGTGCGGTGAAGGTTCTCTGCACATTTTCAAGGTCAGCAATTTCACACGCCTTGAAAGGTGCCATTAGTGTGCAGCAATATTCCAGCCTAGATAGAACAAGCGATCTGTAAAGTGTCAACATGGGCTTGGCATCCCTGGTTTTGAATGTTCTCATTATCCATCCTGTCATTTTTCGAGCAGATGCAATTGCTACTTTGTTATGGTCCTTGAAGGTGAGATCCTCTGACATGATCCAGCAGCACTCAGAAACACAGTAAATGCCAAACTTCCTAAAATATGTACGTACTTGGATAACAACCAATAAATTCGCTCAATACTAACAAAACCTTTTATATAATGTTTGGGAACAAAGCAAAAGATGTTCTTCCTTTGAACATAAAAGATAATATCCAGATTTCATCTATGGTATCTCTGAATGAGGATCAACAACATATAATCACGTTAAACCTATTGTTACTCAATAAAAATCAGCTCTCGGAATAATTATTTATTCAGGCTCCAGGCAACAGTCCCATCCTTATTCAAAAGTTTAAATTTGCTTAATGAACAAAATATTCACACGACCCATGAAATCGCAATATTCACACTTTCCAATGTGTAAATTTATTTAGGTACAGGCACACATAATTAGATACAGTTACACAAATTTAGGTGATTACAATTATCATGCATAGTAACATCTGTAATTACCTAGAATAACCCAAAAATGTCAGATGCAGTGACTTATTTCCAATAGTTTCTTCATAATATTTAATTATTTAAAGTTTAGCTGTAAGTTACAGGTGAAATCAGTCATGATTATAACCTTAAAAACTGAAACATCTAAGTAAATCAGCTGTGTGAAAATCAGTAACAAAAGAAGATACAACATGAAGAAAGTGAACTGGGTTATTTACATAAACATTAAATAGAGAAGATCAGCATACAATAATAAACAAACTTTATTTCTTTCTGTAGTTTACATGTAATAAATTACAGTTAAGCACAAAAATAAGCCACTAGTATGCTGTGCATTTCAGGCAGACTAATCCTAATGCTTACAAACTACTCAAGACTAGACATAGGTTATTGAGTGGTACAATTTTAAATATACATTACTACAAAAAAGAGGTAGTTAACCCTTTCAGGGTCCGTGCCGTAGTTCTACGGCTTTGAGTTCAGGGTCCAAACCGTAGTTCTACGTCATGAGCTCAGCTCACTCAGATAAGCTGTGAGCGGTAAATTTGGGCCTGGATATGAGAGAATACATCTATGTGGTAAGTGTGCACAACATAAAACAAATCCTGCAGCACACAGTGCATAATGAGAAAAAAAACTGAAACCGTAATTTTCGATTAAAACAGCGACTTTGCAGTGTTTTTTCGTGTACTTTTTATAGTTGTATTTGCGACTTCATGATCTCATTTGATAGAATGGAAGATATATTACAGATATAGAGATGATTTTGATTGGTTTTAGTATTGGAAATGGCTTGAAACTGAGCTCAAAGTAGCAGAAATGTTAAATTTTGCCAATGTTCATGAGTAAACAAATGACCTCACACGTCTAATATGCGCCAGCTGGTGGGTCTAATATACGTTCACAAATGTGGTGATATTATTTGTACAATTATTACAATATTGCATAACAGTAAATCTTCCATTTTTTGGTTTGAATAAAAATTCATTATGTGAATTAAAAATAAAAATGGAATTCATTTGTAAAGACTGAAAATGTAACTAATGAACAGAGGAAATGTTAGTTTAGTGCCAGGAATGCCTGCATTGTTTATTCTGCACCCTATTTTGAAATTGGAATATGTATTTTGAACTTTGAGTTAAATTGGCTAAATTACCAATTTCCAATCACTTTATTTTGTAGTTGAAACAGTTGACTGGGCGATTTCTTGTGCTCAATCGATAGAATAGAAGTAATACTAGTGAAATAGCAAAGAATTTGGTTGACTGAAATAATGTAATTGGCCTTAAATGGGAGTCAAATTTGGCAAAATCACCGATGTGTAAATATCGCTGACGCATCAAAATTCGCGAGAGCATAATTTCGTCAATTTTCAATCAAATTTCGTACTTTTTTGTTTTATTACCTTCAGAAAAAGATTCTCTACCATTTCATAAAACAAATTAGATTTTTTTTTTTTTAAATGGCCTTGGACCCTGATAGGGTTAATGAAAATAGTACAATTTTAAGTACAGTGGACCCTTGGTTTTCGTCGATAATTCTTTCTAGAATGCTGTTCAGGTGCCATTACCGAACGAATTTGTTCCCATAAGGACGAATGTAAATTAGGTTAGTTGTTTCAAACCCCCAAAAATACACTTACAAAAGCACTTACAAAAATACACTTACATAATTGTTCGAGTTGGGAGCTGTACATACATTAATGGTATACAATACAGACAATATGAAAAATTAGACACATGTGCAACACCTGGGTACAGTGGACCCTCGGTTAACAAAAGGTTTAGTTAACGAAAAAATCGGTTACCGAAAGCTTTTTTCGGTATCAGTTAGCGAAAAAATCCTCGGTTAACGAAACGTATTAGACCTGTCTGCCTGCTCCGTGCCTGGCCTGCGCAAGACGCCAGTGAAGCGTTGTTTACCATTGAGAGAACATTACCCAGCGCGCTCTTTCAAACATTCACAATACATTTGGTGTCTTTTTTGGTGGTTTAGTGATTGTCACTGTGAAATAAGTCACCATGGGTCCAAAGAAGCTTCCTAGTGGCACCTAGTGGTAAAGAGAGTGAGGAACACCATCGAACTGAAGAAAGAGATAATAGAAAAATATGAGAGTGGCAAACGTCTGAGTGATCTTGCCAGGATGTACAAGAAAAGTGCATCTACTATCGGCACTATCCTGGCACAGAGAAATGAGATGATGGAAGCTAATGTTGCAAAAGGGGTTAATTTGTTAACGAAACAAAGATCGAAAACAGTGGATGAGGTTGAGAAGTTACTGATGGTGTGGATCAATGAAAAACAGATAGCGGGTGATAGTATTTCCATGGTGATAATTTATGAAAAGGCAAGGAAGTTGCACGCAGATCTTGTCAAGACAATGCCTGGAACCAGTGGTGATGTGAGTGATTTTAAAGCCAGCAAAGGCTGGTTTGAGAGGTTTAAGAAATGTAGTGGCATACACAGTGTTGTGAGGCATGGTGAGGCAGCCAGCTCAGATAAACGTTCAGCTGAAAAATTTGTGAGTGATTTTAAGGGGTTCGTAGAGGCTGAAGAATTCCTCTTCCAAAAAGTGTTTAATTGTGACGAAACAGGCCTGTTTTGGAAGAAAATGCCCAACAGGACCTTCATTACTCAGGAGGAAAAGGCACAGCCAGGACATAAGCCTATGAAAGACAGGCTAACTCTTATGATATGTGCCAATGCCAGTGGTGATTTTAAAGTGAAGCCTTTACTGGTGTATCACTCAGAAAATCCCAGAGCCTTCAAGAAACACAGTGTTGACAAGAATAATTTGTGTGTGCATTGGAAGGCTAACACCAAGGCATGGGTCACTACGGAGATTTTCAAGGAATGGGTGACTGGAGTGTTTGGCCCTAGTGTGAAGAAATACCTCTTGGAAAAGAAATTGCCACTTGAGTGCCTCCTGGTACCGGACAATGCTCCTGCTCATCCTCACAACTTGGAAGAGTTGTTGTCTGACAAGTTCTGGAAAGATCACTTCAGTATCTTGCATTGCCTAGGCCTTACAGGTAAGGCTTGGGAGGGAGTGACTTCCAGGACTTTGAACTTTGCTTGGAGACCACTGTGGCCGGATTGTGTTGAAAAGAGGGATTTTGAAGGATTTGAGGCTGACCCTGACGACCCTGTGCCTGTTGTGGAAGATGTTGTGGAAGATATTCTGGAATTGGG
Organism: Cherax destructor; assembly: GCA_009830355.1. Classification (NCBI taxonomy): domain Eukaryota; kingdom Metazoa; phylum Arthropoda; class Malacostraca; order Decapoda; family Parastacidae; genus Cherax; species Cherax destructor. The sequence goes on from WNWK01006869.1 coordinate 30,663, forward strand.
AAAGTCCCTGGGGTTGGAGGTGAGTGGTGAGGATGTGGAAGAGTTGGTGGAGGACCACAGGATAGAGCTAACAACTGAAGAGCTGCAAGAGCTTCATCTGGAACAGCAATAGACCACAGCTGAGGTTATTGCTTCACAGGAGGAGGGAGAGAGAAGGAGGTGCCTTCTTCAGTGCTTAAGAAAATGTGTTCTATGTGGAATAGGTTGCAGACATTTATTGAAAGACACAACTCTGAGCAAGCTGAAATGAGTCTTCAGTGACAGGGCCATGTTGCACTTCAGGAAAGTATTAAAGAGTTGCCAGAAACAGAGGACTGTGGACAGTTACTTCACCAGGCAGGGGTCTAGTGACTCTCAAGCTGGTCCTAGTGGCATTAAAAGACCAAGAAGGGAAGTAACCCCAGAGAGGGACTTGTTACCTGAAGTCCTTTTGGAGGGGGATTCCCCTTCCAACCACTAACACCCTGCCCCTGTCATCATCCCTATCTTCCAGATGCCTGCAAGTCTCTTCAATAAAGGTAAGTAAATGTTATTTATATTATATTTAATGTAATTATTTTTTTGTGGAATGGATTAATTGTATTTACATTATTTCTTATGGGAAATAAGGGTTCAGATTATGAAAGATTCAGATTAAGTAATAGCTCCTGGAACGGATTATTTTTGTTAACCGAGGGTCCACTGTATCTTTATTGTAGACGTTTTGCCATCCAGTAGCTTTATCAATACAAATTCAAGGACATAATTGGAAGACAGAAGAACTATATACAAAAGATGAGGTAATCAGTCCCTCAGCCTTGAAGTTGGTGTGAAGAGCACCGTAGTCGTGAAGATTCTGGACTACGACTACGGTGCTCTTCAGACCAACTTCAAGGCTGAGGAACTGATTACCTAATCTTTTGTATATAGTACTTCTGTCTTCCAATTATGTTCTTGAATTTGTATTGATAAAGCCACTGGATAACGAAACGTTTACAATAAGGATACACTGTATGTAACTAGATGTTGCAGACGTGTCTAATTTTTCAATTTTAAGTATGTATGTATTAATACTCTGAACTGATTCAGTGATCTTAATTTAATTGGGATTTCTTAAGCAGTTATAAACTGGCTCTATGATTTCAGGCTATGGAATGATTATAAGAAATAGTTAAGAAACAGGAAGTACATAGTTGGATGAGTTGATATAGCATAGTGTTGGTGTAGTTAAGTTAGGGAGATGGAGGTGATTTTTAATTATAGCTCTAAATTAATTGGAAGACAGGAGACCTTTTGCTGGTTTGGGCAATGAATTCTAGATCTTGGGGCCTTTAATGTGCATTGCATTTTTGCACAGGGTGAGGTGAACACTGGGGATGTCGAAAAGAGTTAATAATAATAATAATAATAATAATAATAATAATAATAATAATAATAATAATAATAATTTTTATTTCAATGCATGTTACAAGTGTACAATGTTATTGGTAGTTACAATTATAAAACAATTATAAAACTGTAATGCAAGGAGAGCCACTGGCATGCCATGGCATTAGGGGCAGTTTATTCTAGAGACTTATTCACTAAGTACTTAATGCTAAAGAAATTGATTGAGTTTATTCTAGTTCTGTATTATTTAAATTATTAAATGGTTATACATACTATTAAAAGACAATACAAGAGAAATTGGTTGAGTTTAATCTAGTTGTAGAATTTATTTCAAATTACAGTATGTTGATGCTATACAGTGGACCCTCGGTTAACGAAAGGTCCCGTTAACGAAAGTTTCGGAAAACGTAAGCTTTTTTCGGAATCGGTTTGCGAAAAATTCCTCGGTTACCGAAAGGTATTAGACGTGTCCGCCTGCTCTCGCAAGCGCAGGACACCGGTGAAGCGTTGTTTACCATTGAGAGAACATTACCCAGTGCGCTCTTTCAAAGATTCACAATATATTTGGTGTATTTTTGGTGGTTTAGTGATTGTCACTGTGAAATAAGTCACCATGGGTCCAAAGAAGCTTCCTAGTGGCACCCCAGTGGTAGCAGGCATGCAGGGAGTGTAGCATTCATGCAGAGAGTGTAGCATTCATGGAGGGAGTGTAGCATTCATGCAGGGAGTGTAGCATTCATGCAGGGAGTGTAGCATTCATGCAGAGAGTGTAGCATTCATGCAGGAGTGTAGCATTCATGCAGAGAGTGTAGCATTCATGCAGAGAGTGTAGCATTCATGCAGGGAGTGTAGCATTCATGCAGAGAGTGTAGCATTCATGGAGGGAGTGTAGCATTCATGCAGGGAGTGTAGCATTCATGCAGGGAGTGTAGCATTCATGCAGAGAGTGTAGCATTCATGCAGGGAGTGTAGCATTCATGCAGAGAGTGTAGCATTCATGCAGAGAGTGTAGCATTCATGCAGGGAGTGTAGCATTCATGCAGAGAGTGTAGCCTTCATGCAGGGAGTGTAGCAGGCATGCAGGGAGTGTAGCAGGCATGCAGGGAGTGTAGCAGGCATGCAGGGAGTGTAGCATTCATGCAGGGAGTGTAGCAGGCATGCAGGGAGTGTAGCAGGCATGCAGGGAGTGTAGCATTCATGCATTAAAAGAAAAAGAAGGGAAGTAACCCCAGAGAGGGACTTGTTACCTGAAGTCCTTTTGGAGGGGGATTTCCCTTCCAACCATTAACACCCTGCCCCTGTCAGCAACTCTAGCTTCCAGATGCTTGCAACTCTTCAATAAAGGTAAGTAAATGTTATTGGTTTTTTTTTTTGAGTGATTATTTTTTTGTGGAACGAATTAATTGTATTTACATTATTTCTTATGGGAAATAAGGTTTCAGATAACGAAAGATTCAGATTAAGTAATAGCTCCTGGAACGGATTAATTTCGTTAACCGAGGGTCCACTGTACTAGTATAATAACAATACTAGAAATAGTTTTTAGAGTTTCTTCTAGATATATATTTTATTTCAAATTAAGAAAATGATGATACTATAAGATTTTAAGTGACAATATGATGATATGAAATTGCAACAAGTGTTAAGGAGGATGAACATATCAAATTGAGATCATCTTAAGTAAAATAATATTGGGTTTGGAAGTTTGTTACAGTATGAGTATTTAGTATAGGGTGAGTAGGTGATTTTTGAGAAGAGTCTTGAATTGATTTTCCGACAAGGTTAACTTGATATTTACTGGTAATGAATTCCATATTCTGGGGCCCTTTATGTGCATAGAATTTTTACATTGGTTAGTATGGACTCGGGGTATGTCAAATAGTGATCTGTGTCTTGTGTCATGTTCGTGGGACCTATTAAAGTTGTTGAGGAGAATTCTGAGCGCAGGGTTGATATTAGCATGTAGAGTTTTATGTATGTAGAAGGCACATGAATAGGTATGAATATTTTTATGGTGAGTAGTTTTAAGGTTCTGAATATAGGTGGAGTATGCTGTCTAGAGTGGGAATTTGTTATCATCCTGACTGCAGTTTTGTGCCTTGTGTTATGCCTGTGTGCTCTGTTCTAGCTATCAAGGAGAAGTTTGAGGGAAGGGTTTATGTTGGAGTTTAATGTTCTATATATATAACAGGCATTGTAATACGAGTGCATATTTTGTATATTAAGTAAGATCAAACTATTGAAGAGCCAAAGGGGTTTATTATCTGGCACAGGACTGGGTGATAGTCTGCACAGTAGATCAGAGAGTGGTATAGTGTAAGTAGTGTCATTTGGGGTACATAGTACTGTATCTTGAGAGGATTCCTACTGTTTTGGAGATCTTCTTGGCTATATGGATGTGGGTGTGAAATTTCAGGTTGCAGTCAAGGTGAAGACCTAAAAATTACATTAAAGTACAGGTATGGCAATGCAATAGAGTGGAACAAACTCCAGATAGCATCATTGAGGCCAAAACCTTGGGTGGGTACATGATTGGGTAAGGTTAGACCTGCCTAGCATAGGCCTATTACAGTGTTCATTCTTGCATTGAAAATATCTAATCAACACAGGGCTTTCAGCAATAATAATAATAATAATAATATTTTTATTTACTACAAGTACATGTACATGGTATACAGGCCTAGCTGACATCAATGACATACTACTACTACACATAGAAAGCCCCTTGTTATGCAGAGCATTTCGGGCAAATTAGGTCCTTGTCCCAGGATGTGACCCACACTAGTCGACTAACTCCCAGGAACCCATTTTACTGATGGGTGAACACAGACAACTGGTGTAAAGAAACACGCCCAATGTTTCTACCCGTGCTGGGATTCGAACCCAGACCCTCGCCGTGTGAAGCTGGAAGTTGGACAATTTTAGATTTAGAAAGGATATAGGGAGTATTATTATTATTACATTCACTGGGAAGCACTAAACCCACAGGGATAATTCATTATTATAATAAAAACTAAGCGCTATGTACAAAGAACTTTCACAGTACGTATAAGTACGATAAAGCACCTAAACTACTGGGAACGGTTGAAGTCCCTTGATTTGTACTCCCTGGAATGGAGGCGAGAAGGGCATGTGATAATATACACTTGGAAAATCCTAGAAACTAGTCCAAAATATGCACATGAAAATCACTCCCTACGAAAGCAAAACACTGGGCAGGAGATACAACATTTCCCAATGAAAAGCAGGGGTGCCACAAGTACACTAAGAGACCAACACAATAAGTGTCAGGGGCCCAAGTCTGTTCAACTGCCTCCTAGCATACATAAGGGAGATTACCAATAGACCACCGGCTGACTTCAAGAAGGCGCTGGACAGGCACCTGAAGGCAGTACCTGACCAGCCAGGCTGTGGTTCATATGTAGGTTTGCATGTGGCTAGCAGTAACAGCCTGGCTGATCAGGCCCTGATCCACCAGGAGACCTGGTCACAGACAGGGCTGTGGGGGCATTGACCCCCCAAACCTTCTCCAGGTATACTCTTGAGTCATACATTGCTGACGGGGATAATACAGCACCTAGAGGAAATAGGATTTATTATTATTATAATCAAGGGGGAGCGCTAAACCCGTAGGATTATGCAGCACCTGTGGGGGGATGTGGAAGGTATTCAGGCTTAATTCAGGGAACTGGAGCACAGATGTAATTCCCTAGATCAAGAGCCCCTCACCAGCATCAAGGAACCTCCCTTGAGGGTGAGGAAATAGAGGTAGTATTCAGATTTGATTCAAACAAGGAAAGCACAGATACAATTCCTTGGATCAAGATCCCTCAGTGGCTTCAAATAATTTCCCTCGAGAGGAGGGAAGAACTGACTTGGCAATAAGTAAGCATGTTTATTCAGGTATACACAGTTACAATGATTATCATACATAGCAGCATATGTGTAGAGAACCTAGGATAACCCAAAAAAGTCAAGAATGACTTAATTTCCATTGAGATTTTTGAATAGAGTTGTGGATGAGTGGAACAAACTCCCGGGAAGTGTTACTGAGGCTAGAACTTGGGGCAGCTTGGAATACAGGTTGGCCGTGTTACACGGGTATATGAGTGGGTATGGGCCCATAGGCCTACACGAGTTCTTCATTCTTGCGTTGTTACATAATGCACCAGCCATTGTTTACCTTATCAGCTGACTGGCTCGAACACACGCGCACACGCACACACTACTGCCAACACCAAACATTGTTTTCATAGTTATACATTGTAAAATAAGATCAAATAAACTGTTTCTTCTTTTAATCATACATAGAAGCTACGGTAGTTAGATTTATATTTAATTTGGTTAACGTTTTGATAGTTATCCTCCCAATCCATGAATCAAAGCTGGTTGCTCTTTAATTTCCAGGCGCTACTATTATAAAGAACCAAAAGGGACAATACCTTGACTGGAACAATACACAAATAGTCCAAGACGGCCTTAAGCTCCTATGTCCTCCGTGCGGGTTATTTGTGTAGTGTGCTGCTGTTATAACCTGCACAGGTTTAGCGCCTCCCCTTGAATATAATAACTATAATACAAAAATTATAAAAAAATATTTATTTAAAAATTATCGTATATGGACACAAAACTTCTAAGTTGGTGTGTCTTTGGAACTAATTGAAGCGTATAAGACAAACGGAATCTTTACTTATGAAATGTTTCGCCTGAGCTGCAGCCTTCATCAGTTGATTACACAGATGAATTAAACTCATGAAGAGACAATGAAGAACAGTATTCATCCTTTGGCCTATATGGCATGCGAAGAGTACGTTACAATTTATTCGACTTATGTCGCACACCCATTTAAATATTTTGATATTACAAGGACCCCAGTGGAGAAAAGTCACTTTAACCTTTTTGTTGGGGTTATTCTAGGTAATTTACACATATGTTAAACTACGTATGATAATTGTATAATTGTGTGTACTAGTACATAAATAAACCTACCTGACGAGTGAACTAACAATTAAGAAGAGTGTAACAGTCGGGGCCCCACTTATGCTAATTGCTGGTTCATCAGCCAATCACGTGAAAGATCGCCAACTATGTGAAGTGATGTCTTCAACTCATGGGGCAGAATAGACAGATTGGTTTAGAAAGACACGTGAACAAGCACTAGGACATATTAGAAAATATTTCAGTCCTGGGATCACTTCTAACATAGAGAGGTTAAACCTTGGTTAATAGATACTGACAAGTTGGTTTAGAAAGACACGTAAGGAAATACTAAGACATGGAAATAAATGGTATAAAAAACCGACACAATGGAAAAATAAACATAAGTAGTATAATGTGATCCTTTATTGACAACGTTTCGCCCACGCAGTGGGCTTTATCTAGTTACAAACATCTGTTTGTGACTCGATAAAGCCCACTGCGTGGGCGAAACGTTGTCAATAAAGGATCACATTATACTGCTTATGTGTTTATTTTTCCAAATACTAAGACATATTAGAAAATGCTTCGGTTCTGGGACCTTGATCACATTTAACATACAGAGGTTAAACAGACAATATTTATAGGCGGAGAGAGAGGTGTGAGTGACGCAGTTACTTGCTAAGAGTAATATAAATGTTTCCACCATTAACACACCATACCCTGTGGATACTGTTCCAAGAAATATGTAGGGGAAACAGGTAGAAGTCTTTCAGTCCGTCTGAACGAACATCGAAACGCCAGCAACAGAAATAATTTAAGGTACGCCTGTGTCCTCCACAGAGACAAGACGAATATAAATGTCCACGGGACATTTGATGAGTTGGGATGAGGCACAGTTCGTCCTCACCGAACAAGATCTCAGACGCCGACGATGTCTGGAAGCCTCAGTGATCGCCGTTACCGACACTATAGAACAGAATAATGGAAACTACGAAATTTCTAAAAGATAGCATACATGGTACTCAACCTACATAACAACTCAGGAGTCTTATTAATGTTGATAGAATTACCGACAATATGTAAAGTAAAAGGACACAAGTGCAACTAATGTGACATTTTATTGTGGCAACTTTTTGCTCTCCAGGAGCTTTATCAAGCCGTTACAAACATGGACACAGAGGGTATATATAGGCTTAGAGTGAGGTGTAATACTAGTAGTAGTAGTAGTATATTACTACTACTAGTATTACACCTCACTCTAAGCCTATATATACCCTCTTGCTATGATCGTGACCAGATCTACCTGGAGTTCATTACCTTTGTAACTAGTTCATCTATCATAACTTTGGGGTCCAGTCCCTGGACCCATTATGTATATCTGTAATCTTTTGACTACCGCCCACAGGATGGGTATGGGGTGCATAATAAAGATGTTATAAGTAAGTTTATTCAGGTATACACAAATACATTTACATACATTATCATACATAGCAGCATATGTGTAGAGGACCTAGGATAACCCAAAAAAGTCAGACAGAGTGACTTATTTCCATTGTTAAACTAACTGTCCATGTATTGTTTGTAACGGCTTGATAAAGCTCCTGGAGAGCGAAACGTTGCCACAATAAAATGTCACATTAGTTGAACTCAGGAGTTACTTGATCACATTGCCTACCAGGTCACCATGCGTCACTCACACCTCACTCTCCGCCTATATATACTGTGCTTTTAACCTCTGATCAAGGTCCCAGAACCGAAACGTTTTCTAATAAATATCCTAGTGTTTGCTTACGTGTCTTTCTAAACTAACCGTTACTATTACATTCACGGGGAAGAGCTAAACCCGTAGGTGGGTCGGGTCATACAACTTACGGAAGAATGGGAAGGCATCTAGGTTTGACAGAGGAAGAGGAGGTGAAGTCCAGTTGCTTTTATGAAGAGCTCCTCACAGGAGTCCAGGAACCTCTCTTGAAAAGAGACACAAATACAGTGTAACATGATCCTTTATTTATAACGTTTCGCTTTATCAAGCAATGTGTTGGAGTATATATGGTGCCCCGTGGCCTGGTGGCCAAAGCTCTCGCTTCACATGGTGAGGGTCCGGGTTTGATTCCCAGCGAAGGGATGGAAACATCGGACGTGTTTCCTCACACCGGTTGTCTATGATCATCCATCAGTAACATCGGTATCTGGGTGTTAGTCGACTGGTATGGGTCGCATCCTGGGACAAAACTGACCTAATTTGCTCGAAATCATCAGGCGAAATGCTCTGCATAACAAGGGGCTTTCTATATAGTAGTATGTCATTGATGTCAGCTAGGCCTGTATACCATGTACATGTAGTAAATAAAGATATTATATTATTATAATGTATTGGAGTATTTATGTAGCGGTAAGCTAGGCAGGTAGAGGTGTGGTGACCTTGGTGTGTGGTAACAGTGATCACTCAAGTCACGGCAGTAGGATGGCGACCTTGCTCAGCCTCCGCTTCACAAATACTCTACACTCTGTCTGCAGGACTCCCCTCTCCCGCCTCCTACCACCACAACTTAGAACAATGTCCATTAAGGTATGACGATCACTTTAACAACCCTTCTACTGTAAATCACCTGGTTGGTAGGCATCGCGGCGGGCCGCCCCTACGGTAAGAAGATATATACTGCAGGATGATCATCTTGAATTGGCTGAAGTGGTATTCAATAGGACCTGAAGTCTCATTATCTCGCCTCCAGTGTACACTGTCATACTCAAAATATCATGCCTTCTAGCCACATGTCTAGGCAGATAGTGCTATACGCTTTACTTTGTGTTTTAGCTTACATTATCTGGAAATAAGTAAAGGACCCCAATGGAAATAAGTCACTGCCTGACTTTTTGGGTTATCCTAGGTTCTCTACACATATGCTGCTGTGTATGATAATCTATGTAAATTATTTGTGTATACCTGAATAAACTTACATGTGTATATGTATGCATGGGTCTTTATCCATATGTACATATTTAAGTATGTATGTATGCATATATAAAAGTTTATGCATACATGTGTATACGTTATCACAGTCACCGCCGCTATAATTACAGGATTCAAAATACCTCCTCAATGGAAATAATTTTTTTTTGCCATTTTTGGGTTATTCTTAGTTAGATCATGATTATTTACATGTACGTATATCGTTTATGACAAGCAGTAATGTGAATTCACTAGATGAAAACAATTATCTTAACCAATTATTACATTTTAAGTAGGAAGGCGTTCTTAGTTGTGATAATAATTAAGTAGGAAGGACACACACACACACATAGTGAAGAGGCGGAGCCAGGAGCTGAGTCTTGACCCCTGCAACCACAATTAGGTGAGCACACACACACACACATAATGTTCCAGAGATGGGACACAGCAACAAGGGGACACAGTTGGAAGTAGAAGACAAATGAATCACAGGGATGTTAGGAAGTATTTCTTCAGTCATAGAGTGGTTGGGAAGTGGAATAGCTTGGGAAGCGATGTAGTGGAGGCAGGTTCCATACATAGCTTTAAGGAGAGGTATGATAAAGCTCATGGAGCAGGGAGCGTGACCCAGTAGCGGCCAGTGAAGAGGCGGGGCCAGGAGCTATGAATCGACCCCTGCAACCACAACTAGGTGAGTACAACTAGGTGAGTACGTACACACACATCCTGAGTAGCGCAGATATTGAGGACCTAACACATGAAAGCCCCCTTGGGGCCAGTGATCATATGGTTCTAAGCTTCGAATACATAGTAGAGTTACAAGTGGAGGGGGAAGCAGGAAGGGCTGCACGAATGAAGCCAAACTACAAGAAAGGTGACTATGTGGGCATGAAGAACTTCCTGCACGGAGTTCAGTGGGACAGAGAGCTGGCAGGGAAGTCAGTAGACAAGATGATGGAATATATGACAACAATTTGCAAGGAAGCTGAGGAGAGGTTTATACCCAAGGGTAACAGGAGAAGCGAAAAAGCCAGGATGGTTCACCCAAAGGTGCAGGGAAGCCAAAACCAAGTGTGCCAGGGAATGGAAGAGGTACAGAAGGCAAAGGACCCAGGAGAAGAAGGAGAGCAGTCGTTGAGCCAGAAATGATAATGCACAGGTAAGAGGGAGGCCCAAAGACAGTACGAGAATGACATAGCAGCGAAAGCCAACTCTGACCTGAAGCTGTTGTACAGTCACATCAGGAAGAAAACAACAGTCAAGGACCAGGTGATCAGGCTGAGGAAGGAAGGAGGGGAGGTCACAAGAAATGACCGCGAAGTGTGTGAGGAGCTCAACCTAAGATTCAAAGAAGTGTTCATAGAGGAGATAGAGGGGCCTCCAGAAAGGAGGAGAGGTAGGGTACACCATCAGGTGCTGGACACAATACACACAACTGAGGAGGAAGTGAAGAGGCTACTAAGCGAGCTAGATACCTCAAAGGCGTTGGGGCCGGATAACATCTCACTATGGGTCCTGAGAGAGGGAGCAGAGGAGCTGTGTTTACCCTTAACAACAATCTTCAACACATCTATCAACGCAGGGCAACTACCTGAGGTATGGAAGACAGCAAATGTAGTTCCAATTTTTAAAAAAGGAGACAGGAACATAGCACTAAACTACAGACCAATGTCACTGACACGTATATTATGCAAGGTCATGGAGAAGATAATCAGGAGAAGAGTGGTGGAGCACCTAGAAAGGAATGATCTCATCAACGACGGCCAACACGGTTTCAGGGACGGGAAATCCTGTGTCACAAACCTACTGGAGTTCTACGACAGGGTGACAGCAGTAACACGAGAGAGAGTGGAGTGGGTAGATTGCATATTCTTGGACTGTAAAAAGGCGTTTGACACAATTCCACACAAGAGATTAGTGCAGAAGCTGGAGGACCAGGCAGGGGTAACAGGGAAGGCACTACAATGGATCAGGGAATACCTGTCAGGAAGACAGCAGCGAGTCATGGTACGCGGCGAGGTGTCAGAGTGGGTGCCGGTAACGAGTGGGGTTCCACAGGGGTCAGTCCTAGGACCGGTGCTGTTTCTGGTATTTGTGAACGACATGACGGAAGGAACAGACTCCGAAGTGTCCCTCTTTGCAGATTATGTGAAGTTGATGAGAATAATTCAATTGGACGAGGATCAGGCAGAACTACAAAGGGATCTGGACAGGCTGCAAGCCTGGTCCAGCAATTGGCTCCTAGAGTTCAACCCCACCAAGTGCAAAGTCATGAAGATTGGGGAAGGCCAAAGAAGACCACAGACGGAGTATAGTCTAGGGGGTCAGAAACTACAAACCTCAATCAAGGAAAAAGATCTTGGGGTGAGTATAACACCAGGCACATCTCCTGAGACGCACATCAACCAAATAACTGCTGCAGCACACGGGTGCCTGGCAAACCTAAGAACAGCATTCGACATCTTAATAAGGAATCGTTCAGGACCCTGTACACTGTGTACATTAGGCCCATATTGGAGTATGCAGCACCAGTTTGGAATCCACACCTAGCCAAGCACGTAAAGAAACTAGAGAAAGTGCAAAGATTTTCAACAAGACTAGTCCCGGAGCTAAGGAGTATGTCCTACGAGGAGAGGTTAAGGGAAATCGACCTGACGACACTGGAGGACAGGAGAGATAGGGGGGACATGATAACGACATATAAGATACTGAGAGGAATTGACAAGGTGGACAAAGACAGAATGTTCCAGAGATGGGACACAGCAACAAGGGGACACAGTTGGATGAATCACAGAGATGTTAGGAAGTATTTCTTCAGTCACAGAGTGGTCGGGAAGTGGAATAGTTTGGGAAGCGATGTAGTGGAGGCAGGTTCCATACATAGCTTAAAGAAGAGGTATGATAAAGCTCATGGCACAGGGAGAGTGACCCAGTAGCGGCCAGTGAAGAGGCGGGGCTAGGAGCTGTGACTCGACCCCTGCAACCACAACTAGGTGAGTACACCTCAAAGGCGATGGGGCCAGATAACATTTCTCCATGGGTCCTGAGAGAGGGAGCAGAGGCTCTATGTGTACCACTAACAACAATCTTCAATACATCTATCGAAACAGGGCGACTACCTTAGGTATGGAAGACAGCAAATGTAGTCCCAATTTTTAAAAAAGGAGACAGACACGAAGCACTAAACTACAGACCAGTGTCACTGACATGTATAGTATGCAAGGTCATGGAGAAGATTATCAGGAGAAGAGTGGTGGAGCACCTAGAAAGGAACGAGCTTATCAACGACAGGCAGCACGATTTCAGGGATGGGAAATCCTGCATATCAAACCTACTGGAGTTCTATGACAGGGTGACGGCAGTAAGACAAGAGAGAGAGGGGTCGGTAGATTGCATTTTCCTTGGACTGTAAGAAGGCCTTTGACACAGTTCCACACAAGAGATTAGTGCAAAAACTGGAGGACCAGGCAGGAATAACAGGGAAGGCACTGCAATGGATCAGGGAATACCTGTCAGGAAGACAACAGCGAGTCATGGTACGTGGCGAGGTGTCAGAGTGGGCACCTGTAACGAACGGGGTGCCACAGGGATCAGTCCTAGGACCGGTGCTGTTTCTGGTATTTGTGAACGACATGATGGAAGGAATAGACTTCGAAGTGTCCCTGTTTGCCGATGATGTGAAGTTGATGAGAAGAATTCAATTGGACGAGGACCAGGCAGAACTACAGAGGGATCTGGACAGGCTGCAGGCCTGGTCCAGCAACTGGCTCCTGGAATTCAACCCCCAAGTGCAAAGTCATGAAGATTGGGGAAGGGCAAAGAAGACCACAGACGGAGTACAGTCTAGGGGGCTAGAGCTTACAAACCTCACTCAAGGAAAAGGATCTTGGGGTGAGTATAACACCAGGCACATCTCCTGAGGCGCACATCAACCAAATAACTGCTGCAGCATACGGACGCCTGGCAAACCTAAGAACAGCATTCCGACATCTTAATAAGGAGTCATTCAGGACCCTGTACACTGTGTACATTAGGCCCATACTGGAGTATGCAGCGCCAGTTTGGAACCCTCACCTAGCCAAGCATGTAAGGAAACTAGAGAAAGTGTAAAGGTTTGCAACAAGACTAGTCCCGGAGCTAAGGGATATGTCCTATGAGGAGAGGTTACGGAAATCGACCTGACGACACTGGAAGACAGGAGAGATAGAGGGGATATGATAATGACATACTATAAAATACTGAGAGGAATCGACAAGGTGGACAGAGACAGAATGTTCCAGAGGTGGGACACAGCAACAAGGGGTCACAGTTGGAAGTTGAAGACTGTTATGCCCTTTTGGTCATAATTTAAGAAGGGTCATTTAATTAATGTGTAATTTCAGCTTTTTCATGTAATATTATATTATTGGTTTCTTTATTAATAGCTAAAATAAAGATTCCTTGCTTTATAATATTATCTGGCCATGAATTAGTTATTTATGTTGTTAGGTAGGATGTTTTATAAACCTGCAGTGTTTAGTATTCTTATATTGAATTACGTACCTAGTGGTCGTTAGTACCTCGCAAACTCTCGCTTATTCCGAGGTGACGTCGAGCTAGGGAGGTTTACTCATAGCAGTTCATTCTCACCTCTAGGAGAGGAAGCACCAGTTTGGGGCTCTCTTAATATCTCTGTACAAACTCCAGGAGAACCTTTGGACCTGGATCTCTCGATTAGAAGCGATAGATGGTTGGATTACTTCCATGTTGGAAATACTTTGCGGATTACGCCTGTATAGTTATCCCCCTCAGTGAAGCAGTTGGGCAAAGAGACTAAGTTGGCCTTGTATACCTGCTGAGGTCTCGTGATAAAGAGTCTCTTACCAGTTTCTGCTGTTGTGTGGTGATATATGTATTTAATTACTGAGGAAGTAAAAGAACCTCTTGCTGTACTTAATTCACTGTGTTAAGAGATCTCAGTGTTATAGTGTGTTTGTGGATTATGAAATTATAGTTACTGTACATATATAAATATATAAGTGTGGTAGTAAAGGCATATCTGAATTATTCAAGTCTCACCTAAGTGTAAGGTGCTTTTATTAAATATTTAATTTACTAAGTACTCCTAGAAGCTAAGTATATACTGAATAAAATCCGGATAAAGCATTATAGAACTTATTGCCTTGTGTATACCTAAAAGTAGAAAGAAAACTTGTGATATCCTTGATCTTACTACACGTTTGTTATGAGAAGCAGAAACAAAGTGGTATACAGGCCATGATCGTAACAAAGACTCAGATGAACCACAGGGATGTTAGGAAGTATTTCTTCAGTCACAGAGTTGTCAGGAAGTGGAATAGTCTGGGAAGTGATGTAGTGGAGGCAGGATCCATACATAGCTTTAAGGAGAGGTATGATAAAGCTCATGGAGCGGGTAGAGTGACCGAGTAGCGGCCAGTGAAGAGGCGGAGCCAGGAGCTGTGACTCAACCCCTGCAACCACAACTAGGTGAGTACAACTAGGAGTACACACACACACACACACACACACACACTTTTTAAGTAGGAAGGCATGCTTAGTTGTGATAATAATTAAGTAGGAAGGACTCACACACACACACTCCGCTATAGAATCCCAGGTCCCCCACCCCGACGGACCCCCAAAACACAAGTGTTGGAGAGGAAACTGAAGGTATGGTACACCAACGCTGATGGAATAACAAATACAGTGGACCCCCGGATTACGTAATTAACCCTTTCAGGGTTTCGGCTGTACTAGTACGGCTTATGCGCCGTACTAGTACGTATGCATAAATTCTAGCGCCTTCAAATTAAACGGGAAAAGGCTGGTAGGCCTAGATGTGAGAGAATGGGTCTGCGTGGTCAGTGTGCGCAGTAGGAAAAAAATCGGGGATCCAGTGGTGCATTGTGGGAACGCCATGTTAGTACACCTTGTTCACCATGCCTTGCGGTAAGAAACTCCTCACTCCTTGGCGAATTGGAACCCTTTTGTTCCCCAGTGACAGTTCTAACACCTACGGGAGTGTCAGTGATGATGACTTTCAAGGTTTTGAGGAGGTTGTGACTGAAACTAGTGACCATAATACCGGTAATATTGAGGAAAACCCAGACGACCCTCAACCTTCAACCTCTGGTGCTGTAGCATCTTGTTCGCATTCAGTTGTACCAGAACGAAGGAGGAAATTCTTCTTTACCCATATACAGGACTCGGATGTGAGCAATGGTGATGATAGTGATAGTGAATATGAACTCCAAGCTCTTCAAAACAGTTCCAGTAGCGAGAGTGGAATGGAATATTCTCCAGTGAAGCATCAGTATATACAACGTTATATGCGCTCTGGTAGCATGCTATATGCTGTTCCAAGGGGAAGGAGTACATCTTGGAGTACATCCCGTGGGCGTACAACAGGAACAGATAGTGAAAATGAAGATGATAGTGTTGTAATTAGGATGAGAAATGTGCATGCATCTGGTGGTGGTGGTACTGGTGGTGCCAGGCGTGAGGCACCAGCAGTGAGCCATGCTGCCACCCACGCTGATGACTCAGCTGAGCTACAACAAAGGCCACCCTTCCCCACCCACCCACCACACCAACATGCACAACCACAACCTCCACAACCACAACCTCCACAACCACCTGTCAATATCCAGTACCCATCAGCAGACCACACCTGGGATTGGCAGGAAGCTGACAATTTTATTCCCAATCCCCATCAGTTTGATGAAAGTCAAAGTGAAATATGCCCATCATGTACACTTGGAAACAATGCCAATGAACTGGAATGTTTCCAGTTATTCTTTGACGAACCCCTGATGGAAATTATTGTCAGGGAAAGCAACATACTACAAGTACACCATGGCAAACACAATACTTTCACCAAAATCATGCCTCCACAAATGGAAAGAGACAACTGTGGCTGAGATGTATCTTTGCCACAATAATGCTTATGCCACATGTGTATAAGCACAGTGTCAAATCATACTGGTCGACAGACCAGTATGATGTATGTGTTTGTGTATCTGACACAGAAATTCAATATGCATTTTTATCCCTTCAGGAAGCTTGTTATTGATGAGTCATTGATTCTGTTCAAAAGTAGACTGTCGTTCAAGCAGTATATACCAAGCAAGAGGAAACGCTTTGGTATAAAGCTGTTTGTGCTTTGTGATTGCTACAGTGGTCTTGTATTGGATATTATTGTGTACACTGGTGTCGTGTGGGTCTTGGGAGAGATATATAGGAGGTCAAAGATACTCCTTGTTGGATGGTTACGGTATATTTACAGTAATTAGAGGAGAGTCCAGCACACCTTCTGTCTCGCCTGTAGGTCTAACGTAGTAAGGCAGTCTGCCTATGATAGGCTGTGCACATGCGCTGAGCCTCTGACGTCAGCGGGTACCGTGACGTCACAAAGGGACCAGCTTTATAAAGATACACTAAACAAGTGTATATATGATACTGACACGACACTGGAAGTTATACATTGCAAGATACCAGGAAGTTATTGGGTATCTCTGGTGATGTGGTTAGAACAATGATGGAACCATATCTTGGTAAGGGGCATATATTATATACTGATAACTGGTACACAAGCCCCTCCCTCAGTGATTTTTTGCGAGTGAACGTGAGAGATGTGTGCAGTACAGTGCGTGGAAATCGTAAGCATATGCCTAGGTTCGATGCAGGCACTTGTAGAGGTCAGGTGCAGGCGTTTGCTGCCAATGACATCATGGCATTTCGGTGGCATGACAAACGAGATGTCACACTGTTGTCATCAGTTCACCCTAATGAAATGACAGACACTGGCAGGCTGAACAGAGAGACCAATGAACCCATTCTAAAACCTGCAGCTGTGATGGACTACACCCTCAATATGCGTTCAGTGGACAAATGTGACATGCAGATTGGGTTTGCTGATTGTGTTTGCAAGAGTTATAAGTGGTACATAAAACTCTTTTTTTCACATTCTGGACATTTCCATGCTCAATGCTTATAATATTTATAAGTTGAAGACCACAAACAAACCACCATATGGCGAATTTTGTTTGTCTGTCATCAGACAAATAATATTCAAGTACCAAGGAACAACACCTGCAATAGAAAACCGCCCACCAAATTATCAACACCTACCCTCTTGTCTGAGGCCTGGTGATCACTTCCTAACAAAACTGCCTGCTACTGCTTGCAAGAAAAAGGCTCAGAAGAGGTGTTTTGTCTGTGCACATACAAAAAAATGCCCACAACAATGCAGAGACACTCGTTTTATGTGTGAAGAGTGTAAAACACCACTATGCATGACACCATGTTTCAAAGACTTTCACAAGCTGCAGAACTTCTAGGATCATGTCCAGTGACTCTATATATGTATATACAGTGGACCCTCTGTTTTCGTGCTTAATCCGTTCCTGAGGGATGTACTAAAACTGAAACACACGAAAACTGAAACCATTTTCCCCATAAGAAATAATGGAAATTCAATTAATCCGTTGCAGAAACCCAGAAGTTTGGGAAAAAAAACAATTTGGGCCTTAAAGATAGATTTACTTGCACAAATGAATGAACTGAATGTGGCACTTACCTTTATTGAAGACTGATGTTGCTGGATGGAAGAGAGGGAGGAGGGGAAAGGGAAGAGACCCTAATTTTTGGAAGGAAAATCCCCCTCCATAAGGACTCTAGGTACCAAGTCCTCATCTGGGGTTACTTCCCTTCTTTGTCTTTTATTCCTACTAGGACCAGCTTGAGAGTCACTGCACACCTGTGGCACTAAATTTCTGTCCAGAGAGCTCTGTGTCTGGTGTCTCTTTAAAATGTCCCTAAAATGTGATAAAGAGATTGTCATTGTACATGTTGCCTAGATGGATTGCAACATCTTTGTCAGGGTGATGTTCCTCCACAAATGAATGCACCCTACTCCACATTGCACAAATCTCCTTAATCTCTGAAGAAGGCACCTTACATCTCTCTTCCTCCTTCATTGAAGCAATTTCCTCAGATCTATTTTGATGGTGTTGCAGCTCAAGCTCTTGCAGCTCTTCAGTGGTTAGATCTTCATTGTGGTCCTCCACCAACTCTTTCACATCCTGGTTACTCACATCCAAACCCATGGAAGTCCCCAATACCACAATACTTTCCACAACTTCCATAGGGTCCTCAGGGCCAGCCCCAAACCCTTCAAAATCCCTCTCTGGGACACAGTCTGGCCACAACTTTCTCCAAGCTGAGTTCAAAGTCCTGGAAGTCACTCCCTGCCAAGCTTTATCTATAAGGCCTATACAATGGAAGATATTGAAGTGATCCTTCCAGAACTCTTTTAGGGTCAATTCAGAGTCATTGGTCATATTAAAGCACCTTTCAAACATTGCTTTGGTGTACAGTTTTTTGAAGTTTGCAATGACCTGCTGGTCCATGGGCTGGATGAGAGGAGTGGTGTTAGGAGGCAAGAACTTCACTGTTACAAGTCTTGAGGATGACCAGGAGCATTGTCCATTACCAGGAGGCACTTAAGTGGCAATTTATTGTCCAATAGATATTTCTTCACACTGGGGCCAAACACTTGATTAAACCATTCCAGGAAAATTTTCCTAGTGACCCATGCCTTAGCATTAGACTTCCAAAACACACACAATTTACTCTTGTCAACACTGTATTTGTTGAACACTCTGGGATTTTCTGAGTGATACACCAGTAAAGGCTTCACTTTGAAATCCCCACTAGCGTTACCACACAACATTAGAGTTAGCCTGTCTTTCATAGGCTTGTGTCCTCGCATTGTCTTTTCCTCCTGCGTGATGTAGGTCCTCCTTGGCATTTTCTTCCAAAAGAGGCCTGTTTCGTCACAATTAAACACTTGTTGGGGTTTGAAATTTTCAGCCTCTACATTTAAAATCACAAAATTTTCCCCCTTTGTTTATCTGAACTACCCTCCCGTGCCACAACACTTTTTGTTTCCTTCCTTAAATTTTAAACCCAAACCTTTGCTGGTTAAATTCATCATTATCCTGGTTCCAGGCATTTTCTTGACAAGATCGGTATGCAACTGCCTTTTTTGGGGTGTATAAACCTGTCACCTGCTAGCGTTTTTGGTTTACCCCACAGCAACAACAATTCTCCATATTTTCTATTGTTTGTGATCTCTGTTTCGTTTTGTATTCACCCTTTGCAACATTGCTTCAGTGATTGCTTTCTCTTAATCAAGGGGAACCGATGGTTGTTGGGTTTCTTGTTATATCCTGGGGGGAGACTCGGCAATACATACACCACTATCATATTTTCTATTATTTCTTTCTTCAGTTCTTTTGGTGTTCCTCCTTTCTTTCCAATGGCACGGAGCTTTCTTTGGGCCCCATCGTAGCTTTTAAAATAGTCCACACAATAAAAGGGCCAAAAACAATGAATTGTCAATAAATGTTTTGTATAAACTCCTGGGGTGATGTTCCTAAAAGCGTAAACAATGCTGACTGCGTGACAAGCGTGGGAGGTGCATGGGGGGTGTCCCCGGCCTTTTATGTGCGCGGCACTGGTGGACAGGTTCCGGACCAAAACAGCGGGTAATCATACGAAAACAGAGGTAAATTTTCCCGAAAAAATGCACAAAATGAAAACACGAAAACAGAATCAGTAGAGCGTCATTTTAGTTATGTTGCCCTTACATTCCCGTTAAGATTTGGACACATTATCATCTTAAGGCGTAAAAATGATATTACACAGTTGGGGGGAAAAAAATTTTAAGGAGTTGATCGGGGGTGTTAAACCATTGAGTCAGTGGGGTCCTACAAAAGGGTGGCTATGGGACATCAAGTGTTTATTCTGAAGAGAAAATTTTTGTTTTCTGGAAGAAAATCCCAAACGGGGACTTATATCCAGTCGCAAGAAAAAGTGCACCAGGCTTAAGACAGCAAGGATCCTTCCCTTGCTCCTTTGGTTTTTGTAAATGATTTCAAGTGTAAGCCCATAGTTTTTACTGCCTAAGAATCCTCATGCTTTGAGGAAAAGGGAATGTTTTCCTTCCTGCAGCTGTAAGTTTATTCAGATCGGGGCCAGGAGCTGAGTATTGGCCCCTGGAACCACAATTAGGTGAGTACAGTTACATACATTATCTACATAGCAGCATATGTGTAAAAGACCTAGGATAACCCAAAAAAGTCAATGGAAATACTAAGTCCTCTGACTTTTTTGGGTTATCCTAGGTTTCCATATGCTTATTGATGATTCTTTAACTGTTCTGTGTATACCTGAATAAATTCTTGACAGTTTGTGGGAAGAAAAACAAATAACCATTCCACAAGCAGCCTTGTTTGTTGTTGTTCAGCGGATACCACCGCCTTCCCAGCCACCATGGACCCACCATTCCCAGCATTGTGCGTATTTCATACGCCTCAAAAGTCTGGCTCAAGCCAGCTGTGTTTGTGAAGAATAAGAGAGTGAATTGGTTTTGATCTTGATCTAACGAAAACAAAGATATTAGACAAGAAATAACCTGAGTCGTAATGAAGTGTTACTTTGTACACATAAAAGATGTAAACATAAGTTTGTGTGACCCCGACTGACTTACTGACTGACTGACTGCTGACTGACTGAATGATGTTGACTGACTTGACTGACTGACTGATGACTTGACTGACTGACTTACTGACTGACTGAACTGACTTGCTGATTACTGAATGACGGTGACTTACTGAATGACTTGACGACTTACAGAATGACTTGACTGAGCTTACTGGGCAAGCGCTGACTTGCTGAATGACGACTGCTTACTGAATGACGACTGACTTACTGAATGACTTGGCTGACTTACTGAATGCGACTGACTTACTGAATGACGACTGACTTACTGGGAACGACTGACTTACTAGATGAGCTTGACTGACTTACTGAAGCTGGCTTGACTGACTTACTGAATGAGCTTGACTGACTTACTGAATGGCAATGACTGACTTACTGAATGACTTGACTGACTTACTGAATGAGCTGACTGACTACTGAATGACTTGACTGACTTACTGAATGACTGACTGACTGACTACTGACTACGACTGACGTGCCTGTTGATTCCTATCCATTCCCCTGATTTCTGCACGTCAAATGATAAGTAATCAGTAAGGCCTGTGGTAGCTGACACCTGACTGACAAATGTTCTTAGGGTAGTTACAAAAGTATGTGTGGTCAATTAGGGTGACGCTGAGAACTGTGTGATCCGGGTTGGTGTATTAATTAGTTGAGTGTAACTATTTAAATCCAGAGATTTGCTTATACCTTTTACATAGCCCGTTGTTTGCTGTTGAAAATAGATGTTGAAGTCTCCCAGTATTAGTCTCACATTGTTATCAAGAGTCCGGACAATACTCTTGGAAAGTCCCCCTAAGAACTGGTCTATGGGGTGGGAGGGCGTTAACTAGTTCCCTACTAAGATGGGTTTGGTCTTGGGGAAGCAACACCTCCAAACCATAGAATCTCAGTTTGTCATTTAAGTTAGGTCTTGGATTCTAGGCTAATTCGACCTTATGTAGGCACATACACAATGGTGCAACAGCAGACTCTATGTACCACTCCATAACCTGTGTCAATATAGAGTTAGTCTGCAGAAATGCCTAAGGCATGCTAGGGGCCTTCTTTAGCATTAATGATGGATTCCCGGTTACATAATTAATCCGTTTCCAGAGGCACTACTTAAACCGGAATATTACTTAATCAGAATCTATTTTCCCCATAAGAAATAATGGAAATTCCAATTAATACGTTCCAGACACCCAAAGTATTAAAATAAATATTGTTTCCACATTAAATTACACAGAAAAGAATGAGATATAAAGTACATAAAACAGTAATAACTGATAACACCTTTATTGAAGAGTTGTGTGGAAGATGGAAGGAGGGGAGAGGAAGGGTAGTTGCTAGTGTTTGGAGAGTCACTTCCATTATCACTTCAGATACCAAGTTCTTTTCTGGGGTTACTTCCCTGCATGCCTGCTACACTCCTGCATGCCTGCTACACTCCCTGCATGCTTGCTATACTCTTTACCTGGGGGCTGGCACTAGGAGCTTTCTTCAGGCCCATGGTGGCTTGTTATGGTGCAAGCACTAGAAACAATGAAAAAAGTGACAAATGTATGGAATGAATGTGTGTGGGTGGCTGTCATTAAGCTGGTAAACAATGGCACCTGAGCTCTGGATGCAGGAGTGTTAGGCCGTCTTGGCCCATGCGTACACATCCATGATGAATTGCTATTCAATGGGTCTATATACTGAACCAATATTTTACGGAAAAAATGTTACTTATTCCGAATTTTACGTAATCCATTTTGCCTACGTAATCCGGAGGTTCACTGTATTTTATAATATGTAAACCTTTGTGTAAGCTTTGCAAGGAAATAAATATTTCTTTTCAAATAAGAATCTTTAATCTGCTGCGCAAAGACCCTAAAAAAATCTGGAACTCTCTGCCTGGAAGATTCCTAAAAGTTACTTGTCTGTAATAAACAAAATTATTGTCAGGAAACACCACTTATTGTAACTTCATGTGATCCTGACAGCAATATTCTGTCAAACAAAAATTTGTTTTTATCAATTCTGTTCCTGGTCTTCTTCAGCCTTCCTTCAACTGCCATATATAATTAGAATCATATACAGTGGAACCCCGCTAATGAATGCTCCGTATAGCAAACAAGTGCGTAATGAGCGGCTTTTTCTGCCTGCGGTGAGGCAGAAAGGACGCCCAGTCAGCGTTGTTTACACTTGAAGACATTGCAGTCGCTCTTTCAAACATTCACAATACTTTGTTGTGTTTATTGCTGGTTCATTGATTGTTACTGTGAAATAAATCACCACATGGGTCCAAGAAGCTTCTAGAAGTCGATAAGGCTATAGCACCAGCCAGTGATAAAGTGTAGCAATGGAAATAAGTCACTCTGTCTTGACTTTTTGGGTTATCCTAGGTTTCTACATGCTGCTATGTATGATAATCTATGTATAACTGGATTTGTGTATACCTGAATAAACCTTACTTACTTAAGTAGAGGATTAAGTGATTAATCAATAGAAAATGACACAAAGCAGAAACTTCTACAATGGTGTTTGAGATTATAGGGACCAGAGAAAGCGCCGTACTCTGCCACCATCTCCTCCTTATACCCAGAAACATGACACCAACACACTCGCCAGTCCTTATACCCAACAATAACACCAATAGCACTCCACTTGATCCTTTGCAGATTTATAATGACATGTTTATTCATTCTAGAGTTTATATCATGTTTCCTATGTTATTAACCCTTTCAGGGTCCAAGGGGTCTCGAGCTACGTTCTCAGGGTCATGAATTTAAAAAAAAAAATTATTTTTTTCTTATGAAATGATAGAGAATCTTTTTCCGATCGCTAGCATACAAAAGTATGAAATTTGATCGAAACTAGATTATGCTGTGGCAGAAGTTAGCGGTAGCCATAACACTTCGCATCGCGATTTCGCCCACTTTGAGCCTATTTTAGGCAAATTCCCATGTTTCAGGCATTGAAATTATAGCTATTTAAACTAAGTCCATTTCTTCTATCGATTGGTACAAGAAACAGCCTATTTACCTATTACAACTACCCAAAATAGTGAAGGGTCAGAAAATGGCGATTTGGCCAATTTCACACAAATTTCAAACGTGCCAATTTCAAAATAGGGTCCAGAATAAACAAGACAGGCATTCCCTGGCACTAAAATAACGTCTTCTCTGTTCATTAGTCCGTTTCCAGGCCCCTCTTACATTACTTTTGCTTTTGATTTTGAATTTTATTCTCCTGAAAAATAGAAGATTTGCGGTATGTATACAACTGCATCATTGCATAAATGGTATCATGTCATTAGAGCACTTGTGCATGAATATTAGACTCGCCAGTTGATGTGTATTGGATGCGTGGATTGACGATTTGTTTACTCTTAGACACATCAAAAATCGGAACATTTCAGCTCTTTTGAGCTCAAATTTCAAAGGTACTTGTCTTTGTCAAACCAATCAAAATCATCTCTCCCATTTCTGTAATATCTTTCAGTCTATCAAAATGAGACCCGAAGAAAACGAAATCATCAGTAAATACCGTACAAAAATAGACTACAAAGTGTGTTTAAACCAAAAACACGGTCAGAGTTTTTTTTTCCTCGTATGCACTGTGTGGTGCAGATTTTTATGCGTAAGCATGCGGCCGCTGGAGCCATTCTATCACATCTGAGCCCTAACGGCCTGTTTCTGCTTGATTTGAGGGGCGCTAGGGTAGAGGCGTACTAGTCGTCAACAACCCCAGGGCGTAAGCCATCTTAGTACGTCAATAACCCCAGGTAGAAAACCGTGCCTGAGTATGTCAATAACCCTGAAAGGGTTAATATTGTTTATTATGTCATATTAGATGAATTGTACTAGATAAATAAATTTGTAGAGTTGATATTATTGTCATATTGAGGGCAATCTTGTCCTGCCTCCAAGCAAATTCTCTGACTCTCTCATACGCCAACAAGGTCTTCAATAAGGTAAATTTGTTGCTGTTCATTTGTCCATTATAATTAGTGCTATATTTAAGAACATAAGAAAAAGGAGCACTGCAGCAGGCCTACTGGCCCATGTAGAGCAGGTCCAAGTCTCCAACTGTCTTAGCCAATGCCCCAACCATGCCAGGTCAGGTTACATTCCTTAAGGAAGGAGCACGGCATCTGACCTAGTAGCACAAGCTAGTCAGGACCAACTCACACCCACCCGCACCCCACCTGGAGTAGCCTAACCAGGTAAACTCCAGGTAGTGGAATCACTTCCTTACAAGGAATAAAGTATGGCATCTGATCTAGTAGCACAAGCTAGTCAGATTGTCCACCACCACCCACACCCACTCATGTATTTATCTATTCTTTTTAAAACACACAACGTCCCAGCCCCTATAGGGTACTCAGGGAGTTGTTCCACTCATCAGCAACTCTATTACCAAACCAGTGCTTTCCTATATCCTTCCTGAATCTGAACTTTTCCAACTTGAAACCATTGCTGCTATTTACACCGCTATTTACATCCTCTATATTTATTCCTGTTTTCCTTTATACACCTCAATCTTTATCCCCCTAATTCTACGTCTTTATAAATTGCAGATTCAAGGCTCGGTCTATCCTCATAGGGAAGATTTCTGATACATGGGATCAACTTTGTCATCCTCCTCTGTACGTTTTTCCAGTGCTGCATTTTATATCCATTCTGCAATACGGTGACCAGAACTGTGCCTTAATCTAAATGAGGCCTAACCCAGATATATAAGAGTTGAAGAACAACCTGAGGACTTCTATTATTTATACTTCTTGATATGAAGCCAAGGATTTACTGTTAGCTTTATTGCCGAACACTTATGCACTGTCGTCTTGGTTTCAGATTCTTGCAACAGAACTCTAAATCCTTCTCGCAATCCACAAGTAATAAGATCTACATTATTCAGTTTATATGTGGCATGGTTATTGTCCCTGCCTGACATTTCGAACTTTGCATTTGTCTACATTAAACTGCGTCTGCCACTTCTCCGACCACTACGTCAGTCTATTCAAATCATCCTGGAGTGCTCTAATGTCGTCATTAGAATGAATTGGACGGCTTTATTTTGGTGTCATCAGCAAGTTTGTTTATGTTGCTATTTATTCCCTCATCTATGTCGCTATGTAAATTGTAAACAACAGGGGGCCCAAAACTGACCCCTGTGAGCAAGCAGGAGCGTGCCACCATTCTGATTTCTCTCCGTTTATGCACACTATCTGCCGCCTGTTGTCAACCATGCCTCTACCCAGGGAAAAATTTCTCCTATTCCGTGTGCCTTAAGGAACCTGTGTGGCAATTTCAGTTAGGATCGTTATTTATTATCCGATTTTTTATTTTTGGTGTAGGTTTAGAAGCATATATGTAGCATGTATCACAAAGTTTCAATAAGATTGGCAAACAAACAACTGAGAAATTTTTTTTTTACTGATTTTGACAAATGCATGGCGCTTGTTACTTATGAAATTGGCACTATGAGTGGCACTCGACAATCCCCACTGTTAGAATACATCTAACACGACTTATTTTCAAAGACATTAATCTAATATACTTTATTTTCGTCTTAAAAAAAAAAAAACATTTGGTACGCGTTTTGGCCATTCACCAAATGTCTGCCTTTTATCCCACCAAAATAAAAAATATTTGAGATATTCGAAAAATCCGGAAACAAGTCCAAGCGCACTTTGTTTTATATTGTCTGTAATCATTTCAATCCAATCATTATTAACCCTTTGGGGGTCCAAGGGGGGTCTACGAAACTCGTTCTCAGGGTCCACAATTTAAAAAAAAAAAAATTTTTTCTTATGGAATGATAGAGAATCTTTCCGATCATAACGCCACAAGTATGAGAAATTTTGTTCGAAAACTACTTTGAATTATGCTTTTGCGAAGTTAGCGGTAGCCATGAGCAACTTTCTGTCCGGCGATTTCGCCCAGCTTTGACCCTATTTCGGTACATTCCAATGTTTCAGTCTCTTAAAGTATAAATTGTCCTTTAGAACTCCTTTTCTTCTATCGATTGAGTACAAGAAACATACATTTTCCAATTTCAACTACCCAAAATAGTGGTCAGAAAGTAATGATTTGACATTCACACAAATTTCAAAGGATGCCAATTTCAAAATGGGACCCATAGCCCAATAAACAAGACAGACATTCCTGGCACTAAAATAACATCTTCTGTTCATTAGTTACGTCTCAGGCCCCTCTTACATTACTTTTGCTTTCCATTTAATTTTTATTACTCACAAAAAAAATAGAAGATTTATTGTTATGTATACAACTGCATCATTGTAAATGGTATAAATAATATCAGAGCACTTGTGCATGAATATTAAGCTCGCCAGTTGATGTGTATTGAATGGTGCGGTTGTTTACTCTTGAACATCGTCAAAAATCGAAACATTTTCGCTACTTTGAGCTCAATTTCAAGGTACTTGTTATTGTCAAATAATCAAAATCATCTCTATTTCTGTAATATATCTTCCATTCTATCAAATAAGAACAAGAAAAGAGAATACAACAATACCATGCGAAATAGACTGCAAAGTCGCTGTTTTAAACGAAGAAACACGGTCAGAGTTTTCCTCATTATGCACTGTGTGGTGCAGGATTTTTTTATACGCACACTGACCACCTGAACCCATTCTATCACATCTAGGCCTAACAGCCTGTTTCTGCTTGATTTGAGCGCAGGGGTTTAGGCGCGCTGATCGTCCAATAACCCCGGTGCGTAGGCAGTACTAGTACGACCAAAACCCGAAGGTATGGTATAAACAAAGCAATAGGCCAAAATCTTGCTTTTCGAGATATTCGGCTGAACGCGTGGGCTAGTAATTACGTCAGAAAAGATGTAAAAAAATTGCGAAATTGGGTGCTATTTTTGGGCTTTTTCTATGCAATATAAGTGATTTCTAATTGTTTCTCGTGTATGATATAAGCCGAAAAGAATATTAGCAATAGCAAGCGTCAGTATAAGGCATCTTGTGAGCGGCATTCAGAGTGCCGACATCTATAAAATCAATTATTAGTTGTTTGTCATCATACAAGCTCCATACACCTCATTATAAGCCTCCCACACTGTAATGATGTTAAGTGGTAAAATTTATTGTATTCGGAAGAAAAATTGACAGAAAATTAAAAAAGCAAAACATAAAAAAATATAAAAAATTCACCTCGCGCTTATGCGCTATATTTACCTGGCGGGTCGCCACCAGACATGGTTCAAGGTATCTATAATTTGCTTAGAAACATATTATGATATCATAATGTCGCTATTCATTTCCATGATCTCCTCACCAACGCCTTAGTGAAAAGTTAGTAAATTAGTAAGACAGGAACGCCACTTAGTAAAGCACGTTTTGATTCATTAATCAATTTATGCTTTTCAAGATGACTGTGGATGCAGCATTATTGATTCCGTAAATTCATAAACTATGGAGATCAAGGCTTATTGATTACTATGGATTTGTATGTATGTATGTAAAACTATAGTATTTATTCATTAAAAATTAATTTTGGTGAAAATTTTGGGTGGAAATAATTAATTTTTACATTATTTCTTATGGAAATAAGGTTTCGGAGTACAAAACTTTCATGTTATGAACTGGCTCTGGAATGGATTAAGTTCGTTGGTTGAAGATACTCTATCGTTAGTTCCTCAGCTATTCGAACATAATCTGTTCCAGAGCTTGTTCTTAACAAAAAAATGTTCGAAAGGCAATTTAATATTTCCCATAAGAAAAATAATGAATACAATTAATCCGTTCCTTGTCGGGAGCCATGACAAAAATAGTACTTCACTATGAAGCTATTATCAACTTCGACGAACATTTATCTATCACAATTCATCTATTATGACATAATAAACAATAGTAATAACATAAAAACCTGATATACACTCTGATGAATGAAATATGTATGTAAATTACGGTGTGGTGGCGGGCATTCTTGGTCCTTTATGAAAACATCTTCCCATTCTTTCCTCCTTCAGGCGTGTTAGTATAAGAAAACTTGAGTTTGTATTGCTAACTCGTTAGATCCCCACTTCAGACGACGACGGGTGAACGAGAAATCATCGTGTCCAGGCTGGTAACAACGGCAACAACTGGTTTGTTTAAACTCCCAAACCTTCATTTAATCTGTTTACTCACCTCGCACTCTACATTAAGACTGCCTCTACCTTGCCTCGCACTTAATGAACAAACTCCCAGTACAATTATACGTAATTAGAGGTGTGAAATGTCTGGATGACGTGCAGGGTGTGTTCTCTTGAATGTAAACAATGCGAGACTGGCTCTCCACGCCTGCGCGGTAGGGCACCCAAGCACCTGGGCGAACGGGTCACAGAGCAGCACTTGTTGGGCTCATTGATACGGTGGTCCCTCGGTGCGGTAATCCGTTCCAGGAGCTAGACCTCAGCACAAAAACTTGTAATTCAAGGAAACCTTATTTCCCATAAGAAATAATGTAAATACAGTGGACCCTCAGTTAACGAATACCCCGGAAATTGTGCGGTATGTAAGTATAATTTGAGTTCTTGTGGAAGTGTATTTTGGGGGTCTGGAAATAGATTAACCCTCGTGAAATTTTTCCTTAAGGGAGTAAATTCGTTCGGTAATGGCATTTGAGCAGACTTCAGGAATGAGGTTTTTACGAAACTCGGGGTCCTTAACATAATTAATCAATTCCACATCCAAAAATATTCACAAAAAAATAATTTACATTCATAAAAACAATTATAAATAGTACTTATATATAAAGTAGTACATGTAATATGTATTAAATTTATAATTAAACATTTAAAATAACATTTACTTTATTGAAGAGTTGCTGGCATCTGGAAGATAGGGAGGAGGTCAGGGGAGGTTAGTGTTTGGAAGGGAATCCACTCCTGCTTTCCTGCTACACTCCCTGCGTGCTACACTCCTGTCATAGTGCTACACTCCCTGCATGAATGCTACACTCCTGGGTTAACAGAACTAGAGCGAGTTATGTCATCTGAATCTGGTTTGGATGATACGGTGACTGACGACGAGGTCAAAATAGAAGGTTACAGTATAAAACGCTTAGATAGGAATAGAAAAGGTGGTGGGGTATGTGCTCACGCAAAGAACGACTTAGCGCATAATCGGGCGTTTAAATGACGTAAACTGGAGATTCTATGGTTTGAGATGTTGCTACCCAAGACCGTGCATCTTAGTAGGAACTAGTTATCGCCCTCCACCCATGACCAGTTCTTAGAGGACTTTTCAAGAGTCTTGTCAGGACTTGACAACAATGGCGAGACAGTAATATTAGGAGAACTTCAACATCTGTTTTCAACGGCAAAATAACGGGCTATGTAAAAGATATGAAAGCAAATTCTGGATTTAAATAGTTGTAAACTAGTGTGCAACCCGGATCACGCGGTTCTCAGCTTCACCTAATTGACCACATACTTTGTAGCTTAGCCCTGAGAACATTAGTCAGGCAGGGGTCATTACCACAGGTCTTGATGATCGTTTCATCGTTTACTGTACCAGGAAAATCACTAGGGAATGGATAGGCCTACACAAGACAATAAAGTTAGGTCAACTAGAAACTACAGTAAAGAAACACTGGTAAATATGCTACAGTTGGCGACTGGTCAGTGATAACAAATTGACGGACGTAAATATTACTGGAAAAATTGAAACAATGTTCACTGCCATCCTTGATAATATTGCACCAGTTAAAGAGGTTAGGATTAAAC
Organism: Cherax destructor; assembly: GCA_009830355.1. Taxonomy (NCBI): domain Eukaryota; kingdom Metazoa; phylum Arthropoda; class Malacostraca; order Decapoda; family Parastacidae; genus Cherax; species Cherax destructor. The sequence goes on from WNWK01006869.1 coordinate 61,174, forward strand.
AAAGAACTGAACCCTGGATGACTACTGAGATATTAGATAATATAAATTCAGAGACCAGTTGATAAAAAGATTTAAAAGGCGAGACAGACAGGATATTGCAGCGCTAAATGAATTCCAAAGGGTGAGGAACAGGTACAGAGGCTTATAAAAGGCGCAAAGGCAAGACACTGTGCTCAAAAGATCAGGAAATTCTGAGAATAACCTAAGAAGCTCTTGGCGGCTTAACTCAAAACCAGTTGGGAATTACAAGCCGCCAAAACCCGTAAGATAGATCTAAATGTCAATCGCAGGGTAATACTTGTGAAACAACTAAAGTGGCAAATTGTTTTAATTCATACTACCACGCTTCATTAGCATCAACACTAGTAAGTAAGCTACCAGCTGCATCAAATAACTTTAACACAGACTCTGATAAATTTAAAACATATATACCAATAAAGGGTAACTCAAAACAATTGTCAACTGTGTAGTGTATCCTCATGACTTCGTGCAAAGAACTAAGCAGGTTCAAACCCAGTGAGCACTGACCAGATAACATCCGTCTAAGTTCTAAAAGATGGTGCCTCTGAACTGGCAATCCCATTGCTCACATAATAAATTTGTCCATCACCACTAATACAGTGCTAGATGGGTTCAAGGAGGCCAAGTTACTCTATCTTCAGAAAAATATTAGGTCTGATGTCAGCAACTATAGGCTGTTGGTATACTCAGTGTAATATCCAAAATTCTAGAGGGTGGTGTACTGTCAAGTAGTTAAATATCTTAAGACAACAACATTCCTTCATGGTACAATCAGGCTTTAGGAGATCTTACTCAACGACACCTCCACCAGTAATCTGATGGATTACATGAGAACTGAAATGTCTATAGGGAACCTCATAGGAATGGTAACTTTAGACTTGCAAAAGGCAGCAAGTACTGTCAACCACAATATATTATGTAAGAAACTTCAAGCTATCGGCATAGGTTCCACAGACTGGTTTAAGTCCTATCTTAGCAACGAAACAAATTGTCAAAAATCAACAACTAGGAATCAGAACCTATGCCGATAGCTTGAAGTTTCTTACATATATTGTGGTTGACAGTATCGAAGGCCTTTTGCAAGTCTAAGTTACCATTCCTAGAGGCTCCTATAGACATTTCAGTTCTCATGTAATCCCGTCAGATTAATTAGGGAGGTGTCGGTTGTACAAGATCCTATAAAACTGATTAGGTAACTATGAAGAATGTTGTTGTCTCTAAGATATTTAACTACTTGACAGTACCACCCTCTCTAGAATTTTGGATATTACACTGAGTATACTAACAGGCCTATAGTTGCTGACATCAGACCTACTATTTTTCTTGAAGATAGGAGTAACTCTGGCCTCCTTGAACCCATCTAGCACTGTATTAGTGGTGATGGACAAATTTATTATGTGAGCAATAGAGTTGCCAGTTCAGAGGCACCATCTTTTAGGAACTTAGACGGGATGTTATCTGGGCCGGTGCTCTTAATTGGGTTTAACCTGCTTAGTTCTTTTGCACGAAGTCATGAGATAAACACTAGTTGACAATTGTTTTGAGTTACCCCTTTATTGGTATAGTATGTTTAAATTTATCAGAGTCTGTGTTAAAAATTTATTTGATGCAGCTGGTAGCTTACTTACTAGTGTTGATGCGAGCAGTTGTGTAGTATAATTAAAACAATTTGCCACTTTAGTTGTTTAAGTGGCATCTGCTCGTTATCGACATTTAGATCTATCTACGGGTTTATGGCTATACCCCAACTGTTGAGTTGTTGCCAGAGCTTTCTAGGGTTATTCTTGTACTCTTCGATCTTTGAGCAATGAGTATGTTGCCTTTGCCGCCTTTTATAAGCCTGCCTCTGTTCCTCACCCTTTGGAATTCATTTAGTGCTGCAATATCCTGTCTGTCTGCCTTAAATCTTTTTATCAACTGGTCTCTGAATTTCATATTATCTAATATCTCAGTAGTCATCCAGGTTCAGTTCTTTTTTTAATCCTAACCTCTTTAACTGGTGCAATATTATCAAGGATGGCAGTGAACATTGTTTTGAATTTTTGGCGTCATTTAGTCCATCTTTTTTTTATCCGACCAGTCTGTGTGAAACATTTACCAGTGTTTCTTTACTGTAGTTTCTAGTTGACCTAACTTTTATTGTCTTGTGTAGGCCTACCATTCCCTAGTGATTTTCCTAAGTACAGAAATGATGAAATATCACAGACCTGTGGTAATGACCCCTGCTGACTAATGTTCTCAGGTTTTACAAAGTATGTGGTCAATTAGGGTGAAACTGTGTGATCCGGGTTGGTGTTAATTATTTGCGTGTAACTATTTAAACCCAAAATTTGCTTATATCTTTACTAGCCCGTTTTTTTGCTGTGAAAGAGATGTTGAAGTCTCCTAAATTACTGTCTCGTCATTGTTGTCAAGTCCTGACAAGACTCTTGAAAAGTCCTCTAAAAACGGTCATGGGTGGGAGGGCGATAACTAGTTCCTACTAAGATGGGTTTGGTCTTGGGTAACATTTCCCAAAACCCTTTTGAATCTCCGGTTTATTGTCGTTTAAATCAGGTCTTGGATTATAGGCTAAGTCGTTTTTTATGTAGGCACATACCCTCCCTTTCTATTCCTATCTAAGCGTTTTATATTGTAACCTTCTATTTTGACCTCTCGTCAGTCCCGTATCACCCCACCAGGATTCGAGATGGATATAACTGCCGCTCTAGTTCTGTTAGCTGGGGTGCATTCATGCAGGGGCATTCATGACAGGGTGTAGCAGGCATGCAGGGGTCTGGGAAGAGGAGGGGAGGATTCCCCTTCCCAAAACACTAACCCCTCCCCGACCTCTCCCCATCTTCCAGATCCAGCAACTCTCTTCAATAAAGAAAAAAATGTTATTTTAAATTTTTAATTAAAAATTTAATACATATTACAGTTTACTACTTTATATATAAGTACTAAAAATTGTTTTATGAATGAAAATTATTTTTGTGAATATTTTGAATGTGAATGGATTAATTCAGGTGGACCCCGAGTTTCGTAAAAACTTCATTCCAAGTCTGCTCAAATCCTTAACCGAATTTACCCCCAAGGAAAAATTTCACGTAGGTTAATCTATTTCAGACAATACACTTCCAAAAGAACTTAAAAAATTTACTTACTAATTGCTGTTCCCGAATTCGTTAACTGAGGGTCCACTGTATTATTTCTTATGGGAAATAAGGTTTTAAATTTCAGTTTTTGTGTTGGGGTCTAGCTCCGGGAAACGGTTAAGATGCGTGTCGAGGGACCACTGTATCACGTTCGAACAAGTGCGTCTGTGACCTGTTCCCAGTGCTTGGGTGCCTCACCGCCCCAGGCGTGGAAGCCAGTCTCGCATTGTTTACATTAAAGAAAATTACCCTGCCGGCTCTTAGACATTTCACATTTAAATGGGTATGTTGTTTGGGTTTTTTTTGGGTGCGAGGCAGTGGTGGTAGAACGTCTGTGTAGGTGCGAGGTGAGTAAAAAAGATTTAAATGAAGGTTTGGGATTTTTGGGAAACAAACCAGTTGTTGTTGCTGTTACCGGCCTGGACCTTGATTTCTGTTCACTCCGTCAAGCAGTCTAAGGTGATCTAAGAGTTAGCATTACAAACTCAGTTTTTCCATACTAACACGTCTGAAGGAGGAAAGGTGGGAAAAATGTTTTCATAGCTAGACCAAGAATGCCCGCACCACATTGTAAAACATCAAAATTTTATTCATTCTGAAAAATTTTATCAGGTTTTTATTGTTATTAATATTTGTTTATTATGTATATTAGATGAATTGTGATAGATAAAAAAAGCTGTCGGTTGATAATAGCTTCATAGTGAAGTACTATTTTGTCTTTGGGTCCTGACAGCGAGGCGGATTAATTGTTTTTCCCTTATTTCTTATGGGAAATGTTAAATTGCCTTTCGAACATTTTGTGTTAAAAACAAGCTCCTGGAACAGATTATGTTGAATAGGGGGGTCCGCTGTTTGGTGGTTCCCGTGACTAAGAACTTAATCCATTCCAGGGCTAGTTCATAACATGAAAAGTTTGTAATTCGAAACCTTATTTCCCTAAATAATGTAAATACAATTAATTCATTTCACCCCAAAAATTTTCAAAAATTAATTTTTTTAATAAAAACTATAGTTTTTCATACATTTCATAAATTATAGACCAAAAAGCCTTCATCATAGTTGGTAAATTTATGGAATCAATAATTGCCAAGGCAATTCATAGTCATCTTAGAAAGCATAAATTGATTAATGAATCTCAAAACGGTTTTACTAGGGCGTTCCTTTTAGAATTTACTAACTTTTTCCTTAAAGGGGTTTTAGGAGGTAGATCATGAAATAAATATGATTTGTGTATATCATAATCGATTTTCTAAACAAATTTTAAATCCGAACCCTGTCTGGTGAAACCCAAAATAAATATATCATAAGTGTGAGTGAATTTTTATATTTTTTATGTTTGTTTTTTTTAAATTTTTTGTCAATTTTTCTTCCCACAATAAATTTACCATTTAAAATCATTACAGTGTGGGAGGGGGTTATATCAGGGTGGGCGGAGCTTGTATGATGATCAACAAACCCAAAAATTGATTTTTTAAAATGATGGCACTCTGAATGCCTTTAGCAGATGTCTTATACTGGCCCGCTATTATTGCTAATATTCTTTTTAAACTATATCATACACAGAAACAATTAGAAATCACTTATATTGCATAAAAACCCCAAAAAAACAATTTCTGAATTTTTTTTACTTTTCTGGCGTGTTAACTAGCGCGTTCGCCGAATATCAAAGCAAGATTTTGGCCTATTCTTTGTTTATATACCATTAACCCTTTCGGGTTTTGGTCGTACTAACGTCTTACCTTGTTTGGGGTTATTGACGTTGAATGCCCCAAAATTTTACTAGCCCTCAAATAAAGAAGAAACGGCTGTTGGGGCCTAGATGTGATAGAATGGGTCTGTCGCAGGTCAGTGTCGCAGTATAAAAAAATCCTGCACCACAAGTGCATAATGAGGAAAAAACTTGACCGTGTTTTGGTTTAAAACAGCGACTTTGCAGTCTTTTTTCGTATGGTATTTATTGTTTGTATTCTCTTTTCTTGTTCTTATTTTTTAGAATGGAAGATATATTAAAAGAAATAGAGATGATTTTGATTTTTTTGACAATAACAAGTACCTTGAAATTGAGCTAAAGTAGCGAAAATTTTCCCGATTTTGACGATGTTCAAGAGAAAACCCTCACCCATGCGTCAATACCTCAACTGGAGTCTAATATTCATGCACAAGTGCTCTGATATTTTTTATACCATTTTAAATGATGCAGTTGTATACATAACAATAAATCTTCTATTTTTTTGTGAGAATAAAAACCAAAAATGAAAGCAAAAGTATGAAGGGGGGGCCTGGAGACGAAACTAATAAAACAGAGAAGATGTTATTTTGGGTGAAGGAATGTCTGTCTTGTTTATTATGGGCCCTTTTTGAAATTGGCATCCTTTGAAATTTGTGGGGTTGGCCAAATTGCCATTTTTCTGACCACTATTTTGGGTGGTTGAATTGGTAAATGGCGGTTTCTTGTATAAATCGTGAAGAAAAGGAGTTCTAACTGACATAGCTATAATTTTAGTAGAGAAACATTGGAATGTCCGAAAATAGGGCTAAAAGGTTGGCAAAATTTCGCCGATGCGTAAGTGTCATTAGGTACCGTAACTTGTAGCATAATTCCGTTAGTTTTTGATCAAATTTCATAATTTTTGTGGCGTTATGATCGAAAAAGATTCTCTATCATTCCAAAAGAAAAATTTTTTTTTTTTTTAAATTCGTGGACCCTGAAACGAGTTTGGGAGCCCCCTTGGACCCCCAAAGGGTTAATAATGATTGGTTTAAAATATTTTCTAGCATATAAAACAAAGTGTGCTTGACTTGTTTCGGATTTTTTTGGAATATCTCAAATATTTTTATTTTGTGGTGGGATAAAGGCAGATATTTTGGTGAATGCCAAAACGCGTACCAAATTTTTTTTTATTTTGAAAATAAAGTATATTAGATTAATTGTCTTTGAAAATAAGTCGTGTTAGATGTATTCTAACAGTGGGGATTGTCGGAAGTGCCACTCATAGTGCCAATTTGTTGCAGCGTTTTGCCATTTGTCAAAATCAGTAAAAAAATTTCTCAGTTGTTTGTTTGCAATCTTATTGAAACTTTGTGATATTATGTTACATATATGCTTCTAAACCTACACCAAAAATAAAAAATCGGACAATAAATAACGATCCAACTGAAATTGCCACGAGGTTCCTTAAGGCACACGGAATAGGAGAAATTTTCCTGGGTAGAGCATGGTTGACAAATAGGCGGCAGATAGTGTGCATAAATGGAGAAATCAGAATTGGCACGTCTCAGCGGTTTTCACAGGGGTCAGTTTTGGGCCCCTGTTGTTACAATTTACATAGCGACATAGATGAGGGAATAAATAGCAACATAAACAAATTTGCTGATGACACCAAAATAGGCGTCCAATTCATTCCTAATGACGACATTAGAGCACTCCAGGATGATTTGAATAGACTGATGCAGTCGGAGAAGTGGCAGATGCAGTTTAATGTAGACAAATGCAAAGTTCGAAATGTTGGGACAACAAAACATGCCACATATAAACTGAATAATGTAGATCTTATTACTTGTGATTGCGAGAAGGATTTAGGAGTTCTGGTTAGTAGTAATCTGAAACCAAGCGACAGTGCATAAGTGTTCAAATAAAGCTAACAGATCCTTGGCTTCATATCAAGAAGTATAAATAATAAGAAGTCCTCAGGTTGTTCTTCAACTCTATATATCTTTGGTTAGGCCTCATTTAGATTATGCTGCACAGTTCTGGTCACCGTATTACAGAATGGATATAAATGCACTGGAAAAGTACAGAGGAGGATGACAAAGTTGATCCCATGTATCAAATCTTCCCTATGAGGAGACTGAGGCCCTTGAATCTGCACTCTCTATAAGACGTAGAATTAGGGATATGATTGAGGTGTATAAAGGAAAACAGGAATAAATATAGAGGATGTAAATGGCGTGTAAATAGAGCAATGGTTTCAAGTTGGAAAAGTTCAGATTCAGGAAGGATATAGGAAAGCACTGGTTTGGTAATGAGTTGTGGATGATGGAACAAACTCCTGAGTACCGTCATAGGGCTGGGCTGTGTAGTTTAAAAATAGGTTAGATAAATACATGAGTGGGTGTGGGTGGGTGTGAGTTGGACCTGACTAGCTTGTGCTATAGATCAGATGCCATACTTATTCCTTAAGTGGAAGTGACCTGACTCCTGGAGTTTACCTGGTTGGGTTAACTCCAGGTGGGGTGTGGGTGTGAGTTGGTCCTGACAGCTGTGCTACTAGGTCAGATGCGTGCTCTTCCTTAAGTGAAAACCTGGCATGGTTGGGGCATTGGCTTAAGACAGTTGGAGACTTGGACCTGCCTCACATGGGCCAGTAGGCCTGCTGCAGTGTTCCTTTTTCTTATGTTCTTAAATATAAAGCACTAATTATAATGGACAAATGAACAGTTAAATAAATTTTACCTTTATTGAAGACTCTTGTTGGCGTATGAGAGAGTCAGGAGAATTTGTTTGGAGGCAGGACAAGATTGCCCTTCAATATGACAATAATATCAACTCTACAGCTTATTTATCTAGCACAATTCATCTAATATGACATAATAAACAATATTAACCCTTTCAGGGTTATTGACATACTAATACGCACGCCCTGGGGTTATTGACGTACTAGTATGGCACGCCCTGGGGTTATTGGACGTACTAGAACGCCTAAATTCTAGGCCCTCAAATCAAGCAGAAACAGGCTGTTAGGCTAGATGTGATAGAGATGGGTCTGTGCGGTCAGTGCACAGTATAAAAAATTCCTGCACCACACAGTGCATAATGAGGAAAAAAACTCTGACCGTGTTTTTGGTTTAAAACACGACTTTGCAGTCTATTTTTGTATGGTATTTATTGATGTATTCTCGTTTTCTTGGTCTCATTTGATAGACTGAAAGATATATTACAGAAATAGAGATGATTTTGATTGGTTTGACAAAGACAAGTACCTTGAAATTTGAGCTCAAAGTAGCGAAAATGTTCGATTTTTGACGTGTTCAAGAGTAAACAAATCACATGCATCCAATACACATCAACTGCGAGTCTAATATTCATGCACAGTGCTCTAATATTATTTATACCATTTATGCAATGATGCAGTTGTATACATAACAGTAAATCTTCTATTTTTGTGAGAATAAAAATTCAAAATCAAAAGCAAAAGTAATGTAAGAGGGGCCTGGAAACGTGACTAATGAACAGAAGACGTTATTTTAGTGCCAGGAATGCCTGTCTTGTTTATTCTGGACCCTATTTTGAAATTGGCATCGTTTGAAATTTGTGTGAAATGGCCAAATTGCCATTTTCTGACCACTATTTTGGGTAGTTGTAATAGGTAAATAGGCGGTTTCTTGTACTCAATCGATAGAAGAAATGGACTTCTAGGAAATAGCTATAATTTTAGTTGCCTGAAACATGGGAATTTGCAAAATAGGGCTCAAAGTGGGCAGAAATCGCCGATGCGTAAAGTGTTATGCTATCGCCAACTTGGAACATAATTCCGTTAGTTTTCGATCAAATTTCATAATTTTTGTGGCGTTATGATCGGAAAAAGATTCTCTATCATTTCATAAGAAAAATAATTTTTTTTTTTAAATTCTGGACCCTGAGAACGAGTTTCGGAGACCCCTTGGACCCTGAAAGGGTTAATAACATAGAAACATGATATAAACTCTAGAATGAATAAAACATGTCATTATAAATCTGGAAGGACTGGTGGATGTGTGTTGGTGTTATTGTTGGGTATAAGGACTGGTGGAGTGTGTTGGTGTTGTTGTTGGGTATAAGGAGGAGATGGTGGCAGAGTACGGTGCTCTTCTCAGTGTCCCTATAATCTCAAACACCATTGTAGAAGTTTCGTTTTGTGTCATTTTCTATTGATTAATCACTTAACTTACTTAAGTAAGTAAGGTTATTCAGGTATACACAAATCCAGTTATACATAGATTATCATACATAGCAGCATATGTGTAGAAAACCTAGGATAACCCAAAAAAGTCAAGACAGAGTGACTTATTTCCATTGCTACACTTTATCACTGGCTGGTGCTATAGCCTTTATCGACTTGTGAAGCTTCTTTGGACCCATGGTGATTTATTTCACAGTAACAATCACTGAACCAGCAATAAACACAACAAAAGTATTGTGAATGTTTGAAAGAGCGCACTGGGTAATGTTCTCTCAAGTGTAAACAACGCCTGACTGGCGTCCTTTCTGCCTCACCGCAGGCAGAAAAGCCGTTCATTACGCAATTTGTTTGCTATATGGAGCATTCATTAGGCGGGGTTCCACTGTATATGATTCTAATTATATATGGCAGTTGAAGGAAGGCTGGAAGAAGACCAGGAACAGAATTGGATAAAAACAAATTTTGTTTGACAGAATATTGCTGTCAGGATCACATGAAGGCAATAAGGTGTTTCCTGACAATACCTTTGAAGCGATTGGCAGACAAGTAACTTTTAGAATCTTCAGGCAGAGAGTTCCAGATTTTAGGTCTTTATGTGCAGTTAAAGATTAAAGATTCTTTATTTGAAAATGAAAATATTTATTTCCTTGCAAAGCTTACAATGTGCGGTTTACATATTATAAAATACAGTGAACCTCCGGATTACGTAGGCGTCGGATTACGTAAAATTCGGAATAAGTAACATTTTTTCCGTAAAAATATTGGTTCAGTATAAGTAGATCCGCTCGGAATAAGTAATTCATCATGGATGTGTACGCATGGCCAAGACGGCCCAACACTCCATCCAGAGTCAGTGTGCCATTGTTTACCAGCGAATGACAGCCACCCACACATTCATTCCATACATTTTGTCACTTTTTCATTGTTTTTAGTGCTTGCAACTGCTAAATAAGCCACTATGGGCTCAAAGAAAGCTCCTAGTGCCAGCCCTGTGGTAAAGAGTATAGCAAGCATGCAGGGAGTGTAGCAGGCATGCAGGGAGTGTAGCAGGCATGCAGGGAAGTAACCCCAGAAAAGAACTTGGTACTTGAAGTGATAATGGAAGGTGATTCCCCTTCCAAACACTAGCAACTACTCCTTCCTCTCCCCTCCTTCCATCTTCCACACAACTCTTCAATAAAGGTAAGTGTCAAGTTATTACTGTTTTATGTACTTTATATCTCATTCTTTTCTGTGTAATTTAATGTGGAAACAATATTTATTTTAATACTTTTGGGTGTCTGGAACTATTAATTGAATTTCCATTATTTCTTATGGGGAAAATAGATTCGGATTAAGTAATATTCGGTTTAAGTAGTGCCCTCTGGAACGGATTAATTATGTAATCCGGGGGTCCACTGTATTAATTACAAAGAAGGCCTCTAGCATGCCTAGGCATTTCTTGCAGACTAACTCTATATTGACACAGGTTATGGAGCAGTACATAGAGTCTGCTGTTGCAATCATTGTGTATGTGCCTACATAAGGAACAATTAGCCTAGAATCCAAGACCTAACTTAAATGACAATAAACTGGAGATTCTATGGTTTGAGTGTTGCTTCCCAAGACCAAACCCATCTTAGTAGGAACTAGTTAACGCCTCCCACCCATGACCAGTTCTTAGGGGACTTTCCAAGAGTATTGTCCGGACTTGATAACAATGTGGAGACAGTAATACTGGGAGACTTCAACATCTATTTTCAACAGCAAAATAACGGGCTATGTAAAAGGTATAAGCAAATTCTGGATTTAAATAGTTACACTCAACTAATTAATACACCAACCCGGATCACACAGTTCTCAGCCACCCTAATTGACCACATACTTTGTAACCGCCCTAAGAACATTTGTCAGTCAGGTGTCATTACCACAGGCCTTACTGATCATTTCATCATTTACTGTACCAAGAAAATCATTAGGGAATGGATAGGAATACACAGGACAATAAAAATTAGGTCAACTAGAAACTACAATAAGGGAGGTTAAGTCAGTCAAGCCATTCAGTAAGTCAGTCAAGCCTTTCAGTAAGTCAGTCAAGTCATTCAGTAAGTCAGTCAAGTCATTCAGTAAGTCAGTCAAGTCATTCAGTAAGTCAGTCAAGTCATTCAGTAAGTCAGTCAAGTCATTCAGTAAGTCAGTCAAGTCATTCAGTCAGTCAAGTTAGTCAGTCAGTCATTCAGTCAGTCATTCAGTCAGTCAGTCAAGTCAGTCAGTCAGTCAGTCAGTCAGTCATTAAGTCAGTCAAGCCATTCAGTAAGTCAGTCAAGCCATTCAGTAAGTCAGTCAAGCCATTCAGTAAGTCAGTCAAGTCATTCAGTAAGTCAGTCAAGTCATTCAGTAAGTCAGTCAAGTCATTCAGTAAGTCAGTCAAGTCATTCAGTAAGTCAGTCAAGTCATTCAGTAAGTCAGTCAAGTCATTCAGTAAGTCAGTCAAGTCATTCAGTAAGTCAGTCAAGTCATTCAGTAAGTCAGTCAAGTCATTCAGTAAGCCAGTCAAGTCATTCAGTAAGTCAGTCAAGTCATTCAGTAAGTCAGTCAAGTCATTCAGTCAGTCAGTCAAGTCATTCAGTCAGTCAGTCAAGTCAGTCAGTCAAGTCATTCAGTCAGTCAGTCAAGTCATTCAGTCAGTCAGTCAGTCAGTCAGTCAGTCAGTCAGTCAGTCAGTCAGTCACACAAACTTATGTTTACATCTTTTTATGTGTACAAAGTAACACTTCATTACGGCCATGGGTTATGTCTTGTCTAATATCTTTGTTTTCTTCGTTAATTCAAGATCAAAACTCAATTCACTCTTATTCTTCACAAACACAGCTGGCTTGTAGCCAGGACTTCTTGACGCGTATGAAATACGTACGAATGCTGGGATGGTGAGGTCCGTGGTGGCTGGGTAAGGCGGGTGGTGTCTGCTGAACCACAACAACAGTAGTAGTAACAAGACTGCTTGTGAGAATAGTTATTTGTTTTTCCTTCCCACAAACTGTAAGTAAGTTTATTCAGGTATACACAGATACAGTTACGAAGATTATCATACATAGCAGCATGTGTAGAGAACCTAGGATAACCCAAAAAAGTCAGAGTGACAGTATTTCCATTGACTGACTTGGGTTATCCTAGGTTCTCTACACACATGCTGCTATGTATGATAATGTATGTAACTGTACTCACCTAATTGTGGTTGCAGGGGTCGAGACTCAGCTCCTGGCCCCGTGTATCTGAATAAAGTTACAGTTTGCAGGAAGGAAAAACAAATTCCCTTTTCCTCAAAGCATGAGGATTCTTAGGCAGTAAATAACCATGCGCTCAAAATTTTTCCCCTCCTGCCGAACCGTGTAATATCATCTTTACGTCGTGTAAGATGATAATGTGTTGCAAATCTTAAATCGTGCAATACCGGTAACGTGCAACATAATCTTGTGCTAAATGACGTTCTACTGTATATATTATATATATATTATATATATATATATATATATATATACAGTGGTACCTCGACTTACGATATTAATCCGTCAGAGAGGGCATATCTTAAGATGAAACAATCGTTAGGCAATCAATTTTCCCCATAAGAAATAATGGAAATAAATTTAATCGTCCAGACTTCCAAAAGTAGTTAAATAAAATATTTTTAGAACTTTTGGACATTAAATAATAAATAATTTAATAAAGAATATCTAAATACACATGCAAATATTGAACAATAACATGTCACTTACATTTATTGAAGAGTTGTTGATGTGTGGAGGACGGGAGGGGAGAAGGTGGAGTAGTATGCTAGTGTTTGGAAGGGAATCCTTCCATTAACACTGCAGGTGGTAAGTTCTTTTCTGGGGTTACTTCCCCTTTTCTTTGAATGCCACTAGGACCAGCTTGAGAGTCACTGGACCTCTTTCTAACAACAAATTTGTCCAGGGAGCTCTGTGTCTGGCGATTCTTTAACACATCCCTGAAATGACACACCACTGTGTCATTGTACAGGTTGCCAGCACGGCCTGCAACAGCATGTTTAGGGTGATATTCATCCATAAATGCTTGCACATCACTCCATTTGGCACAGATCTCCCTAATCCTTGAAGAAGGCACATTCTTCCATTTTTGTTCCACCTCCTCCTCCTCCTCTGAACCATTGTCCTGACCACTGGTCTCTTGTTCCAGTTGCTGTTGAAGCTCTTGCAGATCTTCAGTGGTTAGCTCTTCCTTGTGCTCCTCCACCAACTGTTCCACATCCTCACCACTCACCTCTAACCCCAAAGACTTGCCCAATTCCACAATTTCTTCCACAACAGGCTCAGGCTCAGGCTCATGCTCAGGGTTCTGAGGCTCAGCCCCAAAACCTTCAAAATCCCCCTCTAGGACACAGTCTGGCCACAATTTTCTCCAGGCAGAGTTCAAAGTCCTGGTAGTCACTCCCTCCCAAGCCTTACCTATAAGGTGTACACAATGCAGCATATGGAAATGTTTTCCCAAAATTCTCTTAGGTTTATGTTCATGTCTGTGGTCACATCAAAGCACTTTGAAACATTGCTTTGGTATAGAGTTTTTAAAGTTGGAAATGACCTGCTGGTCCATGGGCTGGAGGAGAGAGGAGTGGTATTAGGGGCAAGAACTTCACTTTGATGAATTTAAACTCCTCCACAATTTTCTCTACCAAGTTTGGAGGATGACAAGGAGCATTGTCCATTATCAGGAGGCACTTAAGTGGCAAATTATTGTCCAATAGATATTTCTTCACACTGGGGCCAAACACGCCATTGAACCAATCTAAGAAAATGTCCTTTGTGACCCATGCCTTTTGTTAGACCTCCACATCACACACAAGTTAGACTTGCTGACACCGCATCTGCCAAACACTCGGGATTTTCAAAAAGATACACTAGTAAAGGCTTCACTTTGCAATCACCACTGGCATTGGCACAAAGCATCAAAGTTAGCCTGTCTTTCATAGGCTTATGTCCTGGCTGTGCCTTTTCCTCCTGAGTAATGTAGGTCCTGTTGGGCATTTTCTTCCAAAACAGGCCTGTTTCATCACAATTAAACACTTGTTGGGGGAGGAATTGTTCAGCCTCTAGGTACTCCTGGAATTCAGGCACATATTTTCAGCCGCACTTTTGTCACAACTGGATGCCTCACCATGCCTCACAACACTATGTATGCCAGTACGCTTCTTAAATTTTTGAAACCAGCCTCTGCTGGCTTTAAGATCGCTCACTTCATCACTCGTTGCAGGCATTTTCTTAAGGAGATCATCATGCAACTGCCTTGCTTTTTCACATATTATTGCCTCCGAAACAGTATCTCCTGCTAACTGTTTCTCGTTGATCCACACCAGCAACAACCTTTCCACATTTTCCAGCACTTGTGGTCTGTGTTTTGTGATCACACATGAACCTTTTGCAACAACAGCTTCCTTGATTTTACTTGAATTTTTCTTATCCACAATGGTAGCCATGGTAGAAAAGGGTTTACCATACAGCCTGGCCAGCTCACTGATACGCACTCCACTTTCATATTTTTCTATTATCTCCTTCTTCAGTTCTATCGTACATATATTTCTGTTCCTCTTTGCCACAGGCTTAGCACTAGGATCTTTCCTTGGACCCATGGTAGCTTATTTAGCAGTTGCAAGCACTAAAAACAGTGGAATAATGACAATATACTGGTATGAATGCGGGGGTGTGGGTGGGTGGTCGCTCTCGCTTGTAAACAATAGCACTGACGCTCCCTGGAGTGCGCGCTCAGCTGGGCGCCAAGCGGACACGTCCGGTACGAATGTCGTTAGACGAATCAAACAACGTAAGTCGCATTCAAATTTCTTACGTTATAAATATCGGTTATCGAATATAACGTAAGATGATAGCATCGTAAGTCGAGGTACCACTGTATATATATATATATATATATATATATATATATATATATAATATATATATATATATAGGTAGTAGGTTGGTAGACAGCAACCACCCAGGGAGGTACTACCGTCCTGCCAGGTGACTGTGAAACAGAAACCTGAAACTGTTTTGCATGATGGTAGGATTGCTGGTGTCTTTTTTCTGTCTCATAAACACGCTGGATAACAGGTATATCTAGCTACTTCTACTTACACTTTAGATCACACTACACTGGCATACACATGCATATATATACATACACACATCTAGGTTTTTCTTCTTTTTCTTAATAGCTCTTGTTCTTTTTATTTTCTCTATTGTCCATGGGGAAGTGGAAAAGAATCTTTCCTCCGTAAGCCATGCGCGTCGTATGAGGCGACTAAGATGCCGGGAGCAATGGGCTAGTAACCCCTTCTCCTGTACAAATCTACTAGAAACGAGAAGAAGAAAAACTTTATAAAATTGGGTTGTCTGAATGTGCGTGGATGTAGTGCGGATGATAAGAAAGAGATGATTGCCGATGTTATGAATGAAAAGAAGTTGGATGTCCTGGCCCTAAGCGAAACAAAGCTGAAGGGGTAGGCGAGTTTCAGTGGGGAGAAATAAATGGGATTAAGTCAGGAGTATCTGAGAGAGTTAGAGCTAAGGAAGGGGTAGCAATAATGTTGAAGGATCAGTTATGGAAGGAAAAGAGGAATATAAATGTGTAAATTCAAGGATTATGTGGATTAAAATAAGGGTCGGATGCGAAAAGTGGGTCATAATAAGTGTGTATGCACCTGGAGAAGAGAGGAGTGCAGAGGAGAGAGAGATTTTGGGAGATGTTAAGCGAATGTATAGGAACTTTTGAACCAAATGAGAGAGTAATTGTGGTAGGGGACCTAAATGCTAAAGTGGGAGAAACATGCAGAGAGGGTGTAGTAGGTAAGTTTGGGGTGCCAGGTGTAAATGATAATGGGAGCCCTTTGATTGAACTTTGTATAGAAAGGGGTTTAGTTATAGGTAATACATATTTTAAGAAAAAGAGGATAAATAAGTATACAAGATATGATGTAGGGCGTAATGACAGTAGTTTGTTGGACTATGTATTGGTAGATAAAAGACTGTTGAGTAGACTTCAGGATGTACATGTTTATAGAGGGCTACAGATATATCAGATCACTTTTTAGTTATAGCTACAGTGGGAGTAAAAGGTAGATGGGATACAAGGAAAATAGAATCAGTAAGTAAAAGAGAGTGAAGGTTTATAAACTAAAAGAGGAGGCAGTTAGGGTAAGATATAAACAACTATTGGAGGATAGATGGGCTAGTGAGAGTGTAGGCAATGGGGTCGAAAATGTATGGGGTAGATTTAAAAATGTAGTGTTAGAGTGTTCAGCAGAAGTTTGTGGTTACAGGCGAGTGGGTGCGGGAGGAAGAGGAGCGATTGGTGGAATGATGATGTAAAGAGAGTAGTAAGAGAGAAAAGATTAGCATATGAGAGGTTTTACAAAGTAGAAGTGATGCAAGGAGGGAAGAGTATATGGAGAGAAAAAAGAGGTTAAAAGAGTGGTGAAGCAATGTAAAAGAGAGCAGATGAGAGAGTGGGTGAGATGTTATCAGCAAATTTTGTTGAAAATAAGAAAAAGTTTTGGAATGAGATTAATAAGTTGAGGAAGCCTAGAGAACAAATGGATTTGACAGTTAAAAATAGGAGAGGAGAGTTATTAAATGGAGAGTTAGAGGTATCGGGAAGATGGAGAGAATATTTTGAGGATTTGTTAAATGTTGATGAAGACAGGGAAGCTGTGATTTCGTGTGTAGGGCAAGGAGGAATAACATCTTGTAGGAGTGTGGAAGAGCCAGTTGTGGGTGTAGGGAAGTTCGTGAGGCAGTGGGTAGAATGAAAGGGGGTAAGGCAGCTGGGATTGATGGGATAAAGATAGAAATGTTAAAAGCAGGTGGGGATATAATTTTGGAGTGGTTGGTGCTATTATTTAATAAATGTATGGAAGAGGGTAAGGTACCTAGGGATTGGCAGAGAGCGTGTATTGTTCCTTTGTATAAAGGCAAAGGGGACAAAAGGAGTGCAAAAATTATAGGGGAATAAGTCTGTTGAGTGTACCTGGTAAAGTGTATGGTAGAGTTATTATTGAAAGAATTAAGAGTAAAACAGAAAGCAGGATAGCAGATGAACAAGGGGCTTTAGGAAAGGTAGGGGTGTGTAGACCAAGTGTTTACAGTGAAACATATAGGTGAACAGTATTTGGATAAGGGTAAAGATGTTTTTGTGGCATTTATGGATTTGGAAAAGGCGTATGATAGGGTAGATAGGGGGCAATGTGGCAGATGTTGCAGGTGTATGGAATAGGAGGAAGGTTACTGAAAGCAGTGAAGAGTTTTTATGAGGATAGTGAGGCTCAGGTTAGAGTGTGTAGGAGGGAAGGGGACTATTTCCCAGTAAAAGTGGGCCTTAGACAAGGATGTGTGATGTCACCGTGGTTGTTCAATATATTTATAGATGGGGTTGTAAGAGAAGTGAATGCGAGGGTCTTGGCAAGAGGTGTTGGGCTAAAATATAAAGAAGCAAATACAAAGTGGGAGTTGTCACAGTTGCTTTTTGCTGATGACACTGTGCTTTTGGGAGATTCTGAAGAGAAGCTGCAGAGGTTGGTGGATGAATTTGGTAGGGTGTGTAAAGAAGAAAATTGAAAGTGAATATAGGAAAGAGTAAGGTGATGAGGATAACAAAAAGAATAGGTGACGAAAGATTGGATATCAGATTGGAGGGAGAGAGTATGGAGGAGGTGAATGTATTCAGATATTTGGGAGTGGACATGTCGGCGGATGGGTCTATGAAGGATGAGGTGAATCATAGAATTGATGAGGGAAAAGGGTGAGTGGAGCACTTGGAGTCTGTGGAGACAAAGAACCTTGTCCATGGAAGTAAAGAGGGAATGTATGAGAGTATAGTTATACCAACGCTCTTATATGGGTGTGAAGCATGGGTGATGAATGTTGCAACGAGGAGAAGGCTGGAGGCAGTGGAAATGTCATGTCTGAGGTCAATGTGTGGTGTGAATATAATGCAGAGAATTCGGAGTTTGGAAATTAGGAGGAGGTGCGGGATTACCAAAACGATTGTCCAGAGAGCTGAGGAGGGGTTGTTGAGGTGGTTTGGACATGTAGAGAGAATGGAACGAGACAGAGTGACTTCGAGAGTGTATAAATCTGTAGTGGAGGGAAGGCGGGGTAGGGGTCGGCCTAGGAAAGGTTGGAGGGAGGGGTAAAGGAAGTTTTGTGTGCGAGGGCTTGGACTTCCAGCAAGCATGTGTGAGCGTATTTGATAGGAGTGAATGGAGGCATATGGTTTTTAATACTTGACGTGCTGTTGGAGTGTGAGCAAAGTAACATTTATGAAGGGATTCAGGGAAACCGGCAGGCCGGACTTGAGTTCTGGAGATGGGAAGTACAGTGCCGGCACTCTGAAGGAGGGGTGTTAATGTTGCAGTTTTATAACTGTAGTGTAAAGCACCCTTCTGGCAAGACAGTGATGGAGTGAATGATGATGAAAGTTTTTCTTTTTCGGGCCACCCTGCCTTGGTGGGAATCGGCCGATGTGTTAATAAAAAAAAAAAAAAAAAATATATATATATATATATATATTATAAATACATGTATATTATAAAATACATGTATATTATAAAATACATGTATAAAGTAATAAATTTATAATTAAACATTTAAAATAATATTTACGTACATTTATTGAAGAGAGTTGCTGGCATCAGGAAGATAGGGAGGAGGACAGGGGAAGGGGTTAGTGTTTGGAAGGGGAATCCCTCTCCATAAGGCCTTCAGGTAACAAGTCCCTCTCTGGGGTTACTTCCCTTCTTTGTCTTTTAATCTCACTAGGACCAGCTTGAGAGTCACTAGACCCCTGTCTAGAAAAATAACTCTCAAGAGTGCTCTGTTTCTGGCGCCTTTTTAACATTTTCCTGAAGTGGGAAATTGAACAAATTACAGATGTGGCTTGTTTGAGCTTGCTCAGGGTGGTGTTTTTCAACAAATGTCTGCACATCATTCCATTTGGAACAAATTTCCTTAATCTCTGAAGAAGTAACTACCTCACCCTGTCCATCCTCCTCCTGTGAATCAATTTCCTCTACTATCGTCTGATGCTGTTCCTGATGAAGCTCTTGCAGCTCTTCAGTGGTTAGCTCTACCCTGTGCTCCTCCACCAACTCTTCCACATCCTCACCACTCACCTCCAACCCCAGGCTGTTCCCCAATGCCACAATATCTTCCACAACAGGCACAGGGTCATTAGGGTGAGCCTCGAACTTTTCAAAATCACTCTTTTCAACACAATTTGTCCACAGTGGTCTCCAAGCAGAGTTCAAAGTCCTGGAAGTCACTCCCTCCCAAGCTTTACCTATAAGGCCTATGCAATGGAGGATACTGAAGTGATCTTTCCAGAACTCTCTTAGGGTCAACTCAGTGTCCGAGGTCACTTCAAAGTACATACTTCTGAAATACTGCTTTGGTGTACAGTTTCTTGAAGTTAGAAATGACCTGCTAGTCCATGGGCTGGATGAGAGGAGTGGTGTTAGGAGGCAAGAACTTCACTTTTATAAAACTGAAGTCCTCAGACAAATAGTCTTCCAAGTTGTGAGGATGAGCAGGAGCATTATCCAGTAGCAGGAGGCACTTGAGTTCCAATTTCTGTTCCAGGAGGTATTTCTTCACACTGGGGCCAAACACTCCAGTGAGCCATTCCAGGAAAATTGCCTTCGTGACCCATGCCTTGGTGTTAGCCTTCCAAAACACACACAAATTATTCTTGTTCACATTGTGTTTCTTAAACACTCTGGGATTTTTAGAATGATACACCAGTAAAGGCTTCACTTTAAAATCCCCACTAGCATTACCACACAACATGAGAGTTAGCCTGTCTTTCATAGGCTTGTGTCCTGGCAGTGCCTTTTTCTCCTGAGTAATGTAGGTCCTGTTTGGCATTTTCTTCCAAAACAGGCCTGTTTCATCACAATTAAACACTTGTTGGTGTTCGAATTTTTCAGTGTCTACGAACCCCTTGAATTCCTGCACAAATTTTTCAGCCGCACGTTTGTCTGAACTGGCTGCCTCACAACAGTGTATGCCACTATGTTTCTTAAATCTCTCAAACCAGCCTTTGCTGGCTTTAAAATCACTCGCATCAGCACTGATTGCAGGCATTGTCTTGACAAGATCTGCATGCAACTGCCTTGCCTTTTCACAAATTATCGCCGTGGAAACACTATCACCCGCTATCTGTTTTTCATTGATCACACCGCCAACCACTTCTCAACCTTATCCACTGTTTTCGATCTATTTTTGGCAAACATGTCAACACCTTTTGAAACATTTATCTTTGCCAGGATAGAGGTGATAGTAGATTGGTTTTTGTTGTACATCCTGGCAAGCTCACTCACACGTACGCCACTCATACTTTTCTACAATCTCCTTCTTCATTCGATGGTGTTCCTCACTTTCTTTACCACAGGGGTGCCACTAGGAAGCTTCTTTGGACCCTTGGTGACTTATTTCACAGTGACAATCACTAAACACAAGAGCGCGCTGGGTAATGTTCTCTCAATGGTAAGCAACGCTAGACTGGCTCACGACGCCTGTGCGGCGAGGCGTGCAAGCGCGGACAGGCAGACAGGTCTGGTACTCGGACCGATAATTGAGGGAATGACCGGTTGGCGATGGAAAATTTGACCGGAAAAAGCCATCGAAACTTGAAATCACCGATACTCGGACCGACCGAAAGTTGAGGGACCACTGTTTAGAGAAAATATTGAAGAATTATCTACTTTTCAGTTTATATAATACATTAACAACTATATAATATTCTTAGTATATCTTACTGGTAAGTTACTATAAAACAAAGCTTCTTCTTACTTCTCCAAAGACTTAATACTATTTGGAAACAGAGCTGCAAATGTACAGCTAAACATATTGATAAATGGTTCACCCATTACTAGACACACTGAGGGCAAATTTTTAGGTCTCAACCTGGACTGCAGTCTCAAATTTCAGACACACACACAGCAAATTTCCAAGAAAGTCTTCAAAACAGTAGGCATCCTTTCAAAGATATGGTACTATGTACCCCAATCAGCTCTTCTAGCTTTGTACCACTCTCTCATTTACACTTACCTCACCTATGGTGTTTGTGCATGGGGCTCAACCACAGCAAATCACCTTAAGCCTTTAATAACCCAACAAAAAGCTGCAGTGTGATTGATTACTAATTCTTGCACTAGACAACACACTGCCACTTTTCAAGAGTCTTAACTTGCTTAATATACAAAACATCCACACTTATTGTGCCTACTACATACACAGAACACTACACTCAAATATAAACCCTCCTCTCAAACTCCACCTTGATAACTGTCAGAGGAACGCCTTCCACCTGAACAAATAATAATGGAAAAAATAATAAAAACAAATAAAGACTCTTGGATATGAAATAAACTAAGAATTTTAAGTTTTTAATAAAATATATAAAAAAATAGGCCTTTGTGGTTCTGGCAGGATGGAGAGTAGGAGAATATAAGCCCAGGTTGAGTCTCTGATGTAGACGAGATGTTGGATGGTTATCCTGGGTAGTTAAGAATTCTCGTATGCCACTTGGTCGAGGTTCGTAAGATTTTGAAGCGGAAGAGTAGACAAAAACCAAGTCAGAGAGACGTATATCTAGCTCCTTCAAAACTGGCGTCTGTACCAGCTGACCAGGCCAGCAGCAGAGCTGATAAAGAGAAAATAAAAAATAGTTACCACAAGTAAGTAAACATAACATGTAAGAAAGAAAAAGGATAACATGTTTACTTTAAGATGGTAGAAATTACTGGTAACCTTAAATTAACCACAATTAAAATACCCTTGGTAGAGCACCTTACCTGTTCAGGAGAAGAGTGGAGGTGTAGTGTGTCTCCACAGTTTCACTGTCACCAGGTAAGGTAACTACCACCAGAAAAGGGTGGGGGTTCTGATTCGGCCCGCAAGAGGGTAGCACCGGCTGAACCTGTGAATGACCGCCGGCAGACTAACAACCTTAACCCATAATTAGACTACTTTTCCCTCACAATAACTATAACAGAACACACAGCTATAATGTAAGACACAAATCACTCTTCGATATCCCTTGTGTCCATCTCCCTATGCAAAAATGCTATTCAATTCAACTTTATTTCTGGTAATATTACAAAGTGGGGTGTACTTATATTATTTATACATTTTATGAAGTAGATATTACAAGATAGCCAATAATATGCCTAGGTATGCCTAAGCTTTTCAGGCAGTCTTATGATAGGTCTTAATAGTGACACAATGATTATACTGATATTAAGGTTAGGTAATTGTAGTGATTAACTAGGTTTACTAAGTTGAGGTTTACAAAATTGAGGTACTGAAATTCAAACATTTAAGAATTTAACAATTTAACAATTAGTTTATATATTAATAGTAAAGGTGATGTACAGTGGACCCTCGGTTAATGAACACCCCGGAAATCGTACAATTATGTAAGTATAATATTGTAAGTGCATGTGGAAGTGTATTTTTGGGGGTCTGAAATAGACTAACCTATGTGACATTATTTCTTAAGGAAGTAAATTCGTTCGGTAATGGCACTTGAGCAGGCTTCTGGGATGAAGTTTTTCGTTAACCGAGGGTCCACTGTATTGGCATAATACCGTTACTATATTGGAGTGTCTTAGGCAAACTTATGACTTGCTTAAGAATTATGAAGCAATAGTTGTATTAGAATTTTGGTTGCAGTCATGTGCAAATTAAGGGGAATCACAGATATCAATAAGTGTATTTTGCTGTGGATATGTGCAAGATAAAGTTGTTTTCATGTGGTTAGCTATTGGTTGGGTGCGTAAGTGAGATTAGATGTTTTTTAATGGTGCTTTTGAAAAAGGAGGTTGTGTCTGCAGTTCTAGAGTTTTCAGGCAGGGAGTTCCAGATTTTAGGCCCTTTTATGTACATTGAATTTATGCATAGATTTAGTCGGACACGGGGAATGTCAAAGAGATGTTTGTGTCTGGTATTATGTCTATGGGTTCTGTCACAACTGTCAAGAAAGTGTTTTAGCTCAGGGTTAATGTTCGAATTTATGGTTCTATAAATGTAGATAGAGTAAGTAGTAAGTATGGATGTTCTGAACAGTGAGTAAGTTTAGGTCTTTGAAGAGTGGGGGGTGTGCTGCCTAGCGTTGGATTGCGTGATAATTCTTACTGCGGCTTTTTGTTGGGTTATTATTGGCTTTAGGTGGGTAATTGCTGTTGATCCCCATGCACAAATGGCATATGTGAGGTAGGGATAGATGAGTGAATAGTATAGTGTGAGTAGGGCTGATTGTGGTACATAGTAACATATCTTAGAGAGAATCCCCACAGTTTTGGACACTTTCTTTGTTATGTGTTGGATATGGGTGCTGAATTTCAGGCTGCTGTCAAGGTGAAGGCCAAGGAATTTGCCCTCATTATGTTTAGCAATAGGAGTAGTGTTGATCTTAATGTTTAATTGTGCATCACCTGCTCTGTTGCCAAACATAATATAGAAGGTCTTATCAGTGTTGAGTGTAAGTTTATGGGCTGTGGTCCATGTTGATATTTTTATTAATTCGTCATTAACAATGGTGTTGAGCGTGGCAAGATTTGGGTGGGAGATGACATAAGTTGTGTCGTCAGCAAAGAGTATTGGTTTCAGGTGTTGTGATACATTGGGAAGATCATTGATGTATAAGAGGAAGAGCAGGGGACCAAGGACACTTCCCTGCGGTACTCCGGTGTCAAGTGGTCGTGTCGTGGAGGATGTGTCTTTAATGGGGACATATTGATACCTATTAGTGAGGTAGGATTTGAAGTATGCAAGTGCATGACCTCTTATTCCATAGTGGTTAAGTTTTTGGAGTAGGATGCTGTGGTTTACTGTGTCGAAAGCTTTCCTTAGGTCAATAAAAAGTCCTAATGGATATTCCTTATTTTCCAGTTCTGTGTAAAGCAGGTCTATCATTTTTACTATTGCATTGTTAGTGCTTTTATTTTTCCTGAAGCCAAATTGGCAGGGGTGGAGGATGCTTTGTGTCGTTATAAACGAGTATAATCTCTTGTGCAAAAGTTTCTTAAAGATTTTGGATAGCAACGGTAAGTTTGATATTGGCCTATAGTTGTTTACGTCTGTGGGGTCACAACCTTTGTGTATTGGTGTAACCCTTGCTGTTTTGAGTAGTGTCAGGAAAGTGCTATTTTCTAGTGATTTGTTAAAAAGTAATGAAATAGCATGTGAAAGGACATGAGTGGCTCGTTTGTATATTAATGGTGGGACTTGAGACAGATTCCCTGATTTATTTTTAAGTGACTTGATTATCATGGTGACCTCAGTGGGTTCAGTAGGTGCAAGATAGAGTGAGGATGGGAAATTCCCATATAGGTAATCACTTGCTCTGGCGTTGGTATATGGGATTTTACTGGCAAGATTTGATCCTATGGTTGAGAAGAAGTCATTTATCTTGTTTACTGTATCAATAGGCTGTAGTGGTGTTTCGTTTGTTTTAGTTAGGACAATATGTTACGGGCCTAGCCGGTAAATCACTCAGAAGTAGTGCTTCTCGTAACAAAATTTACGAAAGAACAGATCTAACTCGTAACAGGGCTCACATATGGAGGAAAAAGGAATCTTTCTAGTTTCAGTTAGTTTTATTAACAGCTTTAATAATTAATACTCATTTCGCACACACTGAGTAAAACATATCATTAGCCTTATTATCACTATAATAAGTTAAACATTCACAAACTGCTCTAGGCCGAGCGTTATTAGACTCTTTCACAACGAGTCAAAAGGTAAATGCAAATATATGTACAGACACGTGCATTTTTCAAGCCTTAACACCATGCTGAAACAAATAACTGTTCCTTCTCGAGGATCCTTCTCTAGATAAGATTCTACAAACGGCATATCACTTAGGTTCATTCACTTATTCTCATTGTCTTCAAGAGTTTTTCATCCGCCTATTCAGACCAATATATTCATCCACCGTCTCAGATAGATATTCACTATTCAAGGCTTCCAATAACTCCTGGGCACTGGTGGGGGGAGAGTAGGGAGTCTTGAAGACAGATTCTCCAATAGTCCCTTCCTAGACCAGAGGAAGGTATGAACTAAACAAGACAAGGCTTTACCAGCCGACCTAAACTCGGTTTGTAGCTCAAAGCGTCTGCTGGTGCTTAACCAGCCGCACCAGCAGTTTACAATATTACAACATCCTACCTATGTACAAAGCTAAACAATTTGGGGCCAGATAATATTATAAAGCCGAGTAAATCCATTTTAGCTATTAATGGAAATACTCCTTAATATAATATTAGGTGAAAAAGCCAAAACAAACATTAATACACATATCATTTCGTTCTGGAAATGAGCAAAGGGCGTAACACAATATCCCTAATTTTTTTCAGTTTCTGGGTGCCCAGAATCTGTGAGAGTGTTTTCCAGGTCTTTTTTTTATATCTCCTCTTGTTTCAGTGAATCTGCTGGAGTAGTTCAATTGTTTGGCTTTTTTTTATTAGTTTGGTGAGAACTGATGAATAGTGTTTAATAAACTCTTTATGTATGAAGCCCTGTCTATATTGCTTTTCATATTGATACTTCTTGTTAATGGAATTTAGTAAGCTGTTAGTTAGCCATGGGCAACCTAGCCATTTATTTGTTGTGAAGGTTGTCGCCAATCTTCTTAGGAAAAGTATAATAGAAAAAGATAATAATAACAAGAAAAATAAACACTTTATTTTAATAGAATGAAATTTAAATAATAAATACGTAAATATGATTATAATAATCCTATCTTAAGAAAAATGAAAACAAAAAATATATATCTGATTCAAAGCTAGATATTTACACGTGTAGCTCTTGTTAACACAGAAGCAATGAATCCATGTTAGACTCCGTGGTGGTATTGTTGTTGTTGTTGCCTCGATGTTTCCCACAAATCCAACAGTTTTCCAACATCCACAATGTCACAAATGATGTCAGGGACTCAGGTGAAAGCTGTCCCCTGGTAAAGTAGTTGCCTGAGGTTTCTAGTGTGAACTGAGGAACTACTGGTGTAGTGAAGAATTGGTGTTACTCTGTTTCTCAATTGGTGAGTACGCCGGCCCCCCACTCAACCTTGAATCCGATGATCCGTGCGGAAACAGAGGAAGTGAGATCGGGCGTGGTCAGTCGAGTGATTTCAACTTGTGGCCGGAGCCTAGCATTACACCTCTCACCATGTGAAAAAGGGACGGGGGTATAGCAGCAGCTAGACACTCACCCCACCTCAACAGGCAAATTACCATTCAACCATCACTCTACATACCTTCACACTTTCATCACTCCTATCTATGGACTTTTCCCTCACATTTGTAATCTGTTTCATTTTTATAGGACAATGTTGTATAGTTTACGTAATTTATTAAGAAAAGTGTCTGTCCAATCATCGATACCCTTGTCATTGGAGAATTCTATAGCCCAGTCAACCATCTCTAGCTCTGCTGTGAAGTTATTTATTGATGCCTGGTCATGGAGTCTAAATGAAACTTTGGTGTATTCAAGAGGTGGTTTACTAATGTTTGTTAAGAGGAAGGTGGGGTAGTGGTCTGTAGTGCTGTCCGTTATTATCCCAGATTTAAGGGGGGCTAGGATATTTTTCCATATATGGTCGATTATGGTTGCACTCGTCTCAGTAAGTCTGTTTGGTTTAGTTATTGTTGGTATGAGAAGTGTGCTGTTCATATTGTTGATAAAATCAGTTACTGGCTGGTCATCTGGTAAGCCAAGGTTGATGTTGAAGTCTCCAGCTAAGATAAGGTGGTGTTTGTTCATTTGGTTGTTTGTTATTAGCGTTTTTAGTTGATCACTAAAATTTGGGATGTTTGTATGAGGCATCCGGTAAATGGCCCCGATCGTTATGGGAGTCTTAAGGTTTTGTGCAGTAAATTTAGCAAAAATATATTCTCCATATTCATCACTATAGCAAGTGGTGTCACAACAGGATATTTCATTAGAGTAATAGATGGCAATACTACCCCCAACTTGGTGTGGTCTGCAGTTGTGTATTGCTGTGTATCCTGGTAGCGAGTAGATATCTATTGTATCCTCCTTAAGCCAGGTTTCAGTAAGAACAATACATGTGAAGGTTGTCTTTAGGGAATCAAGGAGGGCAAGGAGGTCATCATAGTGTTTGCTTAACCCTTTGAGGGTCAGTCCCGTACTAGTACGTCATTGCAGCCAGGGTCGGTCATGTACTTGTACGCCTAAATTCTAGTGCCTTCACATCTGGTGGAAGAAAGCTGGCAGGCCTACATATGAAAGAATGGGTCTGCATGGTCAATGTGCGCAGTATAAAAAAAATCCTGAAGCACACAGTGCATAATGAGGAAAAAAAAAACTCCGACTGTGTTTTTGGTTTAAAACAGCGACTTTCGAGTGTACAGTGGACCCCCAGCTAACGAACACCTCGGAAATCATACAATTATGTAAGTATAATATTGTAAGTGCTTGTGGAAGTGTATTTTTGGGGGTTTGAATGAAATGGACTAACCTGCTTGACATTATTTCTTAAGGGAGTAAATTCGTTCGGTAATGACACTTTAGGAGGCTTCTGGAATGAATTTTGTTTGTTAGCCGGGGGTCCACTGTATTTTCGTATGGTATTTATGGTTGTATTCTTGTTTTCTTGGTTTCATTTGATAGAATGGAAGATATATTACAGAAATAGTGATGATTTTGATTGGTTTCACTATGACAAGTACAGTGGTCCCCCGAGTATCGTAAAAACTTCACTCTAGAAGCCTGCTCAAGTGCCATTACCAAACGAATTTACTCCCTTAAGGAAAAATGTCACGTAGGTTAGTCTATTTCAGACCCCCAAAAATACACTTCCACAAGCACTTACAATATTATACTTACATAATTGTACGATTTCCGGGGTGTACGTAACTCGGGGGACCACTGTACCTTGAAATTGAGCTCAAAGTAGTGAAAATGTTTGATTTTTACCCACGTTCAAGAGTAAACAAATCATGCCACACATCCAATACATGTCAACTGGTGAGTCTAATATTCTTTCACAAGTGCGATGATATTATTTATACCGTTTTTACAATGATCCAGTAGTGCAGTGGTACCTCGGTTGACGATGGTCCCCAAACTCGCCCTTTTATGTAAGTTTATTTTTTTAAATGCTTTTGTAAGTGTATTTTTGGGGGTCTAAAAGGACTAGTCTATTTTACATTATTCCTTATGGGGATAAATTCGTTTGGTAATGGCACTTGAACAGCATTCTGGAACGAAAAAATATCGTTAACCGAGGTACCACTGTATATATAACAGTATATCTTCTAGTTTTTTGTGAGAATAAAAATTCAAAATGGAAAACAAAAGTAATGTAAGAGGAGCCTGGAGATGTGACTAATGAACAGATAAAATGTTATTTTAGTGCCAGAAATGTCTGTCTTATTTATTCTGGACCCTATTTTGAAATTGGCATCTTTTGAAATTTGTGTGAAATTGACCAAATTGCCAATTTCTGACCACCTTATTGGGTAGTTGAAATCGGTAAATTGGTGGTTTCTTTTACTCAATCGATAGAACAAATGGAATTCTAGCAAAATAGCTATAGTTTTAGTAGACTGAAACATTGGAATTTGCTGAAAATAGGGCTCAAAGTGGGCGAAATCGCCGATGCGTAAATGTCATTGATACCACTAACTTCGCGAGAGCATAATTCCGTTAGTTTTCAATCAAATTTCATAATTTTGGTGGCGTTATGATCAGAAAAAGATTCTCTATCATTTCATAAGAAAAAATAATTTTTTTTTTTTTTTGGAAAATTTTTCAACCCTCAAAGGGTTAAGGATCAGACGTTATAGTTAAGAACTGTTATACTTTTAGCAGTGTTTAGGACAGTGTTGGCTTGTGATGCTGTGTAGTAGAGGCAGTTACTTTCCAGTAAATTTTGATTGGGTGTTAGATTATATAGCTTTAGATCAGGGTCGACGTGATCATTCATCATTTAGGTTAAATATTAATATTGTTATATCAAGTATAGTGTGGTGAATTCTAGTACTGATATCTGTAGTAAGGGGATGTTTGGACAAGTATATAGCTAATGCACATTGGTCAGATAGAGTATAGTAACAAATAAACATAATGGAATTGGTATTGACTATGTATTAAGCTAGAATGAAATAAAAATTTATATGTAAACTAAGATAAAATTACAAAATAAGGTAGCACCAATGAGTTTGGTATTGGTTATGTATTAAGCTAGAATGAAATAAAGTAAAACTAAAAATTTAGATATAAACTACTAAGACAAAATTACAAAATAAGGTAAACTAGAAATTACAATGATTCAATTATAAAATAAGGTTTGGTATTAGTTAGGTATTAAGCTAGAATGAAATTAAGTAAAACAAGATATTAACCCTTTGACTGTCGGAGGCCCCATTCTGAAATTCATTCTATGTCAGAAAATTTTGGAAAAAAAAAATTATTTTTTCTTATTAAATGATAGAGAATCTTTTCCCGATGGTAATGACACCAAAAGTATGAAATTTGATTGAAAACTTACGGAATTATGCTCTTGCAAAGTTAGCGATGTCAGTGATATATACGCATCAGCGATTTTGCTGAATTTGAGCCCTATTTTCGGCCAATTCCATTGGGACAGTCGACGAAACTCATAGCTATTTCTTTAGAACTCCATTTGTTCTATTGATTGAGTACAAGAAATCACCAATTTACCGATTTCAACTACCCAATAAAGTGGTCAGAAAATGGCAATTTCGCCAATTTCATGCAAAATAAAAAAGATGTCAGTTTCCCAAATAGGGTCCAGAATAAACAATGCAGACATCCCTAGCACTAAAATAAGATGTTATCTGTTCATTAGTCATGTCTTTAGGCCCCCTCTTACATTACTCTTGCTTTCTATTTAGAATTTTTATTCACACAAAAAATAGAAGATTTATTGTTATGTAGACTACGGCATTATTGTAAAAATTGTATAAATAATATCTGTGCACTTGTGAAAGAATATTAGACTCACCAGTTGATGTGTATTGGACACGTGGTGTGATTTGTTTACTTTTGAACATTGGCAAAAATCGAACATTTCCGCTACTTTTGAGCTCAATTTCAAGATCGTTTACATCATGAAACTAATCAAAATCATCTCTATTCCTGTAATATGTTTTCCATTCTATCAAATGAGACCATGAAAAAGAGAATACAACCATAAATACTATACGAAAATACACCTCAAAGTCGGCGTTTTAATCCAAAAACACGGTCAGAGTTTTTATTTTCTCATTATGTACTGCTTGCTGCAGGATTTTTTTTTATACTGTGCACACTGACCACACAGACCCATTCTCTCACATGTGGGCCTACCAGCTTTCTCCTGCTTGATTTGAGGCCGCTAGAATTTAGGCATATAAATATGTCCGAAACATTGGCTCGTAAGACGTATATATACGTCCGAAACAGTCAAAGGGTTAACTATGATTCAATTATAAAATTAAGTAGCACCAGACTGTCACTTGTAATTGCACTAAGGAATAGTTGCAATATATATAAAGGTATAATACAGGTTTATATAAAAGTATAATTAAAAAAATAAAAAATAAAAGAAGGGCAAAGAATTGGGTGCAAGTGATTAAATAGTAAGATGGTATACAATATATATTAAAAAAGTAAAATGGAATATTTGCCACAGGTTATTAAAAAGTATTATTGATTAAGATAGGGCAATGATGGTAAATTACAAATATATAATAAAGTATTTGAAATAATTAAGAAAAATTAGTTAATAAAAAAAAAATTTGGACTATGAGGTAGAGTTGTAGCTGAATGTGAAAGCTTGGATATTTGGCAATGGTAGGTTAATAAAAATAAAAGTATAAGATATGATTGAGCTGTGAAGTATAAAATAAAAAATAGGGCAATAATAAATTTAAAATAAAATTGGGCAATACAGCTTGATTATTTGGCAATAATAGATTGATAAAAATAAAAGTATAAGATAAGGTTGGGCAATAATGTATTAAATAAGGGAGGGCAATAAGAGATTAAGATAGAATTAGGGGGCAAAAATGTTATAACTTGTAAAAATGTAAATGCCCTGTAAATGTAAAATGCCCAGCATACTAGGGGCTTTTGGCATGTACACCTCATGTAATCTCAATAACCAAATGTAATTCTTTGTATCATGTCCAAATAAAAATATTATTATTATTATTATTATTATTATAAAAATAAAGAGATTTTGTAGTTATTAAAAACAAATTAAGACTATGAGGTAGAATTAAGACTATGAGGTAGAATTAAGACTATGAGGTAGAATGGTAATTGAATACAAAAGTGAAAATTCAATAGTAAGGGGGTATTAGAATTTATGGGGAACAAGATTTATGGATGATTCATAACACTAATCATAGACAGTGGGTTTTAACTGTGTGTTACTCTAATTCTGTTAAACCAGCCTCACTCAGGAATGTTTTTAGTTCATATTCTGTAGAGATGAAATACCTCTTCCCAGTGGGCTGTTTCCTAACTGCGATTTTGCCATCCCTCACAAAGCACTGATGAATTTTTTGGGCATTGCGTAATTTTCTTAGTCGATAAGGCATTCATTGACGTATACATCAGATTTCATAGCAATGGATGTTTTTAGTAGGTTATTTCTTTGCAAGCTGGTATTGAATTTTAGTAGCACTGTTTTTTTTCCCTGCTTGGTAGCCCATCAGTTTGCAATCTTTTAGTTCATCACTACGTATGTTTAGTCTTAAGTGGTTGTTACTAGACTCTCCCTTACCCGTCATTATATGCTTGAGCATATTCCATTAGAATATGTCTTATCATTATTATGAAAATAAGCGATATATTGTCAAATTGTATGTCTCCTGCACGTCAAGGTAGGGTTTTATGTGACGTATAGTTAACTATCCATCCGCTCGTTAACAGGTCAGGAATTCCCGCCTTACTACGTCATCGTACCCAATGAGGGGGCCACCGGCTACACCTCAGTGTCAGTATTCATTCAGCGAGTCAGCTGTCAGTATTCATTCAGCGAGTCAGCTGTCAGTATCCATTCAGCGAGTCAGACAGAGTATTCAGCTAGTCAGCAAGCAGTGATCTGTCTGTGATCAGTCAAACGTCATTCAGTCATCATCGAGTCAACAGTCAGTGATCAGTCAATGATCCGTCAGTGAGCATTCAGTCCTCAGTGAGACTTTCATGGAGGACGGTCCTCTCTCACTGTTCCTGAGAAGACCTTGGTTCCAGGATTTATTCTCCTGACCTTTGTGAGGTTCCTGTGTGAGCCTCCAGCACCTTGAGTAGTGTTTGTCTCAGTCGCGGCTCAAAGCAAGTGAGTGCGCTGTAGTAAGTGAGACGCTGATGTTCGTCTCTGTTGTCGCTCAAAGCAAGTGAGTGCGCTGTAGTAAGAGAGACGTTGATGTTCGTCTCTGTTGCCGCTCAAAGCAAGTGAGTGCGCTTTAGTTGTGGATACTTTGGGATATCTCTAATGGCGCTCACAGCAAGAGTGAGTGTGCCGCAGATGTGGAGACTTTGAAATATGTCTCTAGTGGTGCTCGTAGTAAGAGTACGCGTGTTGCTGTATTGCAGACTCTATACATATATTCATTGGAAAACTTCTTTAAGTGCGAAAACATTTCTATTCCATGTATTGCTCTGAAAAGTAGTTTCTAATTTAGAGTTGTGAAGAATCTACGTTCTAGATACATTACGGTGATAATGGATTAATAAATAAGTGTTATGCTTTCCGACTCGGTGGGAATGAGTCAAGTAAAGTTTTGTTAGGTGAATAGTCATTTAGTGTGATAGATGAGAAAGAAGATTGAATATTGCACACTTCATTAATAAGTGAACTTAGGTTAAACTTATTTGTAGATACTGTATCATGGTGACTCCATTTTAAATATTTTATACAAAGCCTTCTACGGATTATTAAGGAAGTTAATAAAAACCAGAAAGAAGTATTGTGATTA
Source organism: Cherax destructor (assembly GCA_009830355.1). Taxonomy (NCBI): domain Eukaryota; kingdom Metazoa; phylum Arthropoda; class Malacostraca; order Decapoda; family Parastacidae; genus Cherax; species Cherax destructor. Next base: position 94,287 of record WNWK01006869.1, read on the forward strand.
TTTCGTTCCTATTTATCCCTTTTCATTTCTTTTGTAACTTGATATAGAGTTCTTGTTACATTGTTACTGGCCTGGGTGGAACAGGCCCTAGAAAGGCCCAGGTTTGTAACAGTGGTCCTTGAAAAGTTGTAGGGTGGCCTCCATGCATGTCTCTTGGGTGACTGTAGGTGGGAGATGTTTGCTATTAACTACAACAGCATCACATAGCTGTTGTTGGTCATTATGGTCTTGGAAGTTGTTGATGACATCGGTAAGTTGTAGATCCACTCGTGATCTTTCTTCTATGATGTTCTTATTCAGTTGAGTGACTTGGTCTTTTAGAGTGTTGATGGTGTCCACGGACTGGGTGTGGTGTTTTTTCTAGAGTGCTTAGTTTGTCTTAAGTTGTGTTTCTTCTGAGGAATTTTTTTGGGGGTTTTTAAGCCCCTATTTCCAGTTGGTGATTTTGGTTCTGGATCAAAAAATTTAGCTATTTCGGGGTCAGTAATCTTCTTAACATCAAACCATGGAAGGAGTTATCTTGGACGTGGGGGCGCCATTTTTTTTTTGTTTGCCGGGTGTTGTGAGGGCAGGGGGGTGATGAGGGTTTTTCCGGGCTCGTACGAAAAGTTTTTGTATTGCTGGTCTCACCTGTGATGTTAGGAGCCCTTTGGCTGGTTACTGGATTTTCTTTTTATCCCCCCCTTGGCCATTGCCCGTGGCTTGATGAATTGTAGGGATGGGTAATGGGTAAATTTTGGGGAGTATCATTCAGGGCGGGGGGGGGCAGGTAAAGATCCTATTTTGGTGATTTGCGTATTTTGGGTGATTTCTGCGTTGAATTATATCTTCGGGGTTACTTTGGTGTTATGTGGGTCTTATTGCCATACAGGGCTGGGGGGAACCCCAGGTGAAGAAAATTAAAGGACAAGGTTCTTACTGCTTCTGCGCTGTTTATGCTATATTGCGTATAACTATAGGGTAATAATCCTTCAAACGATGTACAATTGGACACTTTAGGGCCTTTTTTATGAACAATTGTTTCGAGAAAACCTCAGACACCCCAAGACTAACTGCTGGTTAATTTCCCTTTTTTCCCCCCATTTATGGCTTTCTATTATGCACTAATTTATCTACCTTGACTTGATTTACCCCTTTTGACTTTAGTCACACTTTTATTTTTAATTAGCAGGAATGCGGGCTTGTAACCCGCCCGGCCCCCAGGCCTCCAATTTGGCACTGTTTTCAATTAAAAATTTTTTTGAAAATTTGGGCCCCTCGCCCCCCCTTTTTCCCGGGTTTAGTCACTTGTTTTCACTTCTCGACTTGTTCACTGACCACTAACACTTTAAAAAGTCCCCAATACCCTTTGGGATAGGCCAAAAAGGCTCTGAAACCCGTGAGTACTGAGGAGCTGTTACTCCCGCCGAGGGTTTTAAGTTAGTTATGTTTAAATTTCCCTTTTGGTTGAAGGGGGGATTCATAGCTCCGGGCCCCCCGCCTCTTCACTGGCCCCCAGGGGGTCACGCTCCCTGCCCCAAATGGGGCTTTATCATCCCTTTCCTTAAAGTTTATGTATGGAACCTGCCTCCACTACATCGCTTCCCAAGCTTTTCCCATTTCCCTGACCACTTATGACTGAAGAAATACTTCCTAACATCCCTGTGATTCATCTGAGTCTTTCCAATTTCCCCCCAAACTTTTTTTTTTGTCCCCTTTGTTTCTGTGTTCCCCCCCCCTTTTCCTGGGAACCCCCCATCCTTGTCAAACTTTTTTCCTTACCTTTTCAATTTCCCCGCATTTTTAAAATTTTAAAATTTGCCCCCGGTTTATTTTTCCCTTTTCTTTTTTTGGAACCCTTCCCTTTCCTTTTCCCCATTTTTGGCCTTGGTTTTAAGTTTTCCTTTTTCCCTCAACCTTTCTTCATAGGACAGCCCCCTGAGTTGGGGAACTAACCTTGTCCCCGCACTTTCTCCTAGTTTTTTTTTAGGGTGTTGACCAGGTGGGGGTTTCCCAGACGAACGCTAATCTTGGGTTTTGATCGCCCATATCCCCCGGCAGTTATCTGGTTGATGTTTGCCTCCCGGAACGTGCTTGGCGTTATACTCCCCCCGGGTTTTTTCCCCTTTTCCCGAGGTTTGTACCTTTGTCCGCCTAGCCTGTACTCTGTCAGCGGTCTTCTTTGCCCTTCTCCGATCTTCATGACTTTGTTTGGGTGGGTTTTGAATTCGAGAAGCCAGTTGGTAAAACCAGATGTCAAGTTTGCCCAGGTCTTTTTGGGAAGTCCTGTTTTCCCTTTTCCAACTCAAAAAAATCATTTTTGGGAACAGGGGATACTTCTGAGTCTACCCCGTCCGTCATGTCTTTACATATCCCAAAGAAAACACTGGTCCTAGGACTGACACCCGGAACACCCGCTCGTCACAGGCGCCCACTGTGTTTCCTACCCGCCCTTGACCCGTTGTTGCCCCCCTGTGAGGTATTCCTGATCCATTCCAGTGCCCTTCCTGAAATTCTTGCTTGTTTTTTTCCAACTTTTTTATTAATTCATGTGGGGAAACCTTTGAAGGCCTTCCTGCAGTCCAGGAAAATGCAATCAACCCACCCTTCTCTCTTTGCCTTACCTCTGTTACTTTATCAAAAACCCCTAGGGGTTTGTTAAAAGGTTTTTGCCTTCCCGGAATCCGTGCTGTCTGGTGTTTATTATCCTGTTAAGCTCAGGTGCTCCACCATTCTTTTTTTGATGATTTTCCCCAGGACTTTGCACAAAACACGTAAGTGACAGGTCTATAGTTTAGCCCCTTTTTCTGTCTTTTTTTAAAGATGGGGACTATGGGGCCCTTTCCTTCCATACCTCAGGTAGCCCCATTTTCCCCAAGGAATGTGTTGAATATTATGGTAAAGTGGCACACTCAGTACCTCAGCCCCCTTTCCCCGAAAAACCCCAGGGGAAAGATATTGCCCGGTTACCCCTTTGAGGTACGAGGTCACTGAGAACTGCTTCACCTCCTCCTCAGTTGTGTGTATGCCCTTTCAGCACTTGATACATCCCTTTTTTGGTGATGCACCCCATCCTGTCACCCAGCTCCCTTTCCCTTTCCCTTCCACTGTGAATACTTCCTTAAACCTAAGTTGAGCTCCTCCAAAAACCTCTTTGACGTTACTTGTGATTTCCCCCATCTTCTCCCCTCAGCCTTACCCACCTGGCCCTTTGGGCTGTTGTCTTCCTTCTGATGTGACTGTACATCAGTTTCGGGCCGGACTTAATTTTCGATGCTATGTCTTTTTCTCTTTTCTGGGCCCCCCTCCTATTGTGTACTTTTCTAGCTTTTTACTAATAAATTTTTTTTTACTTGGGTTTTTTCCCTTTCTGTCCCTTTTTTCCTATTCTGACACTTAGTCTTTGCCCCCCTGCAGGGTTTTAAAATCTTTTCCCCCCCTTTTTTTTTGGGTATAAACCGTTCCTCTGCCCCCCTTGCACTTTCCCCCTTCGTATTCCATCTTTTTCATTTATTGTCTGTCCTTCCTTTTCCCTTTCCCACTGAACCTCCTGCAGGGAAAATTTCCCCATGCCCGTAGTTTCCCCTTTTAAATCTGGGTTTTTCTCTTTCGGGACCGTTTCCCCTCTCCACCTGTAGCTCTACAATGTACCGCTCAGCACCATATGGTCACTGGCCCCCAGGGGCTCTCTGTGTTTGTCTTCAATATCTGAGCTTTTTCAGGGTGAATACAAGGTCCAATCTTGCTGGTTCACTTCTCCTCCTCACACTGGTCGTGTCCCTGACATGTTTGGGGGCATCAGGTTTTCCAGTACCACGTCCATCATCTTGGGTCTCCAAGTTTCTGGACCCCCACTGGTTCTTGGTTCTCCCAGTCGACTCCCTGTGATTTAAATCGCCCATGACCAGAAACTTCGCCCCTGCTTATGTGCGCTTTTCTTCCACCTCCCCAGAGTGTCCACCATCGCTCTGTTGTTCCATTATATTCCTCCCCCGGCCTCCCGCAGTTCTGTGGGGGGGTTATACATCACTGCAATGACTATCTTGTGCTCCCCCACTGGGTGGTACCTACTTTAAGTCCCCTTTTTTTACACACCTCTATTCCTTCCATTTTCGAACCCCCAAGGTTCCTTACAAGAGTGGGCCCCCCTTTCCCCCCGCTCCTTTCTATCTTTCCTCAGGATCTGATATCCCTTTGGGGAAAATTGCATCTGTTTTGTCTCATTTAGTTTTTGTTTCTGTGACAGCTATGATGTCTGGGACACCTACCCATTCTTTCATTCCACTTTCATACTTATTCGTAATTCCATCCGCGTTTTTGTACCAAAAATTCAACCTTGTTTCCCCCAAAACGGGCCCTGGGGGGATCTTTTGGGTTTGGGGGGGGGGGCAATGTGCCCCATAGGGGGGTTTCAGATGGGTGGGGGGGTTGTATGGTTGGGGTATGGGGTTTGGGGGGGTGGGTTTTTGGTGGGGGGGGGGGGTAGCTGTGATGGTGGGTTTTGGGTTGCTAGGGGGGGGGCAGGGGGGCTGATGAGGGGTGGTGTTAAAATGTATGGTTGTCGGGGGTTTTTTTGATTTAGGGGCCCTCTTGGGTTTTCCTTTGTGTGTGTGTGTGTGTGTACCACCTATTTTTTGGTTGCAGGGGTGATTTATAGCTCCTGGCCCTGCCTCTTCACTGATTCACTTAGGTCCCCCTCTCCCTGCTCCATGGGCTTTATCAAACCTCGTCTTAAAAACTATCACTTGCTAGACTATTCCCCTTTGACTACTTTATGGCTGAAGAAATACTTTAACATCCCTTTGACTCATCTGAGTCTTCCTTCCAATTTGTGACCCCTTGTTTCTGTGTCCCCCCTCTGGAACATCCTGTCTCTATCCACCTTGTCTATTCCCGCAGATTTTGTATGTCGTTATCATGTCTCCCTAACCCCCCTGTCCTCCAGTGTTGTCAGGCCGAAATTCCCTTTAAACCCTTTCTTCTGAGGACATTCCCCTTAGCTCTGGAACTAGCCTTGTCGCAAACCTTTTCACTTTTCAATTTCTTGACGGGTTGATCAGGACGGGTTCCAAACCGGGGCTGCATACTTTTACTATGGGCCCGACGTATACGGTGTGCCCGTGTCTTAAACGATTCCCCTTTCTAAGGTATCGGGAACGTTATTCTCAGGTTTTTGTTTTTACTCACCTATTGTGGTTGGGAGGGGGTCGAGTAATATTAAATGGCCCCCCCTTCACTGGCCGCTACTGGGGCTCTCTCCCCTTTGCCCCGAGCCTTATCCTTACCTCTTCTTAAAGCTATGAATGGATCCTGCCTCCACCATCGCTTCCCCCAAACTATTCCACTTCCCGACCAATTTGTGACTGAAGAAATATTCCCAACATCCCTGTGATTCATCTGGTCTTTAACTTGGGTTTGCCCCCCTTTTTCCTTTTGTCCCCTCTCTGGAAACATTCTGTCTCCTTTCCCCCTTGTCAATTCCTCTCAGTATTTTATTTTCGTTATCATGTCCCCCTTTCTTCCTGTCCTCCCGGGGTCGTCAGGTCATTTTCCCCTTTAAACCATCCTTTAGGACATCCCTTTTGCTCCGGGACTAGTCGGTTTCAAACCTTTTCACTTTTCTATTTTTTTATGTGCTTGGCTTAAGGGGTGGGTTCCAAACTGGTGCTGCATACTCCCGTATAAAAAAGACACAGTGTTTGGGGTTCTAAAAGATTTTAAAAATGTCAAATGCTGTTCTTAGGTTTTTCTGGGGGCCCGTATGCTGCAACAGTTATTTGGTTTATGTGCGCCTCAGGAGATGTGCCCCGGGTTATGCTCACCCCAAGATCTTTTTTCCCTTTGGGGGAGGTTTGTAGTCTCTGGCCACCTAGGGCTGTACTCCTCTTTTCGGTTTTTTTGCCCTTTTCCCCCAAACTTCATGACTTTTCACTTTGGGGGTTGGGAAATCCAGGAGCCAATTCCTGGGCCGCCCCCAAAAATTCCAATCCCTTTGTAGTTTTGCCTGGTCCTCGTCCGATTGAATCCTTTCATCAACTTCACATCATCTGCAAACAGAGGCACTTCGGAGGTTATTCCTTCCGCCCGGGCATTCACAAATACCAGAAACAGCACCGGTCCTAGGGTGACCCTGTGGAAAAAACACTCATCACAGACGCCCCCCTTGACACCTCGCCACGGACCATGACTCGCTGCCCTTTCCCGACAA
>WNWK01006870.1:0-47500 GCA_009830355.1 Cherax destructor
CCAAGCTTGACTGTGGAGAAGACTGACCAAGCTTGACTGTGGAGAAGACTGACCAAGCTTGACTTGAGAGCTCAGGCTACTGTGAACCCAGGGTTCCTTAAACTTACTACACACCTGTCTCTCATTATAAAATAAGATGAGATTTTCTTCGGATTTTTGAGCCCGGAGGGTTAGCTTCCCAGGATAACCCAAGAAAGTCAGTGCGTCATCGAGGACTGTCTGTCTTATTTCCATTGGGGTCCTCAATCTTGTCCCCCAGGATGCGACCCACACCAGTCGACTAACACCCAGGTACCTATTTGCTGCTAGGTGAATATGACAACAGGTGTAAGGAAACACGTCGAAGTGTTTCCCCCCCTCCGGGAATCGGACCCGGGCCCTCCTTGTGTGAAGCGAGAGGTTTAGCCACCGGGGCACCTACATCATATATGGTATCTGTGTACGTCGATCAAGACCAACAAACACTCTTAAACAAGAATGAGACACTTGTGCTTCATTTAGGAATCTTTATCGAGGAAACATGTCTCCAGTCAGGGGCTTCTTCAGTTCAATAAAGAGAAGAAGGGTCGCTGGAACATGAGGAGTTTGAGGTAATCAGTCCCTCGGCCTGGAGTCGATGTGTCCAGTCCATCAATATTGAGAAAAGTAGTTTCCTCAAGACTGATGAGAGGAAGTCACGCTGCCTCGCTGGGAGACGACCCATGTCTTAAAAAAAAATAAAGTATTACCATGTAAAGCATTTTTCATCTGTATTTATCTTATGTGTTCATCAGGTTCAGTATTATCATGTTAAATACTTCTCATGTGTATATATTGTGCGTTAATATCCAATATAGTATTAGTATTAATTCCCAGTTCAAGTCTGCCCGAAATGATTTGCAAAAAAATTCGTGTTTTTTTTTTCAAACATAAAATCTTTGTAACACAATTGAACATTCAGGGGCGGGTCCAGAGATGAGGGCCACTAGAGGGCCACTAGAGGGCCATGCTCCCCTTCCCTCGGCCACTCTGAAATATTTTTTTGTGAAAAATATATTTTTACATTTCATTGATTGTTAACTCTCATTACATTGTTATATTTAAAATAAAAATTAACATTCATTGATATTTAAACCCAATTAACTTGACACTCGAGTCTCCGACCGGCCAGTCCTCCCTCCCCTCTGTACAGACATTACTGGACCCTCCTGGACCACCATGAATTATCCCCCTGGACCACCGTGAATGGCCCCTTCCTGGACCACTATGAATGGCCCCTCCTGGACCACTATGAATGGCCCCCTCTTGGACCACTATGAATGGCCCCTCCTGGACCACTATGAATGACCCCTCCTGGACCCCTATGAATCACCCCTCCTGGACCACTATGAATGACCCCTCCTGGACCACTATGAATGACCCCTCCTGGACCACTATGAATGACCCCTCCGGGACCACTATGAATGACCCCTCCTGGACCACTATGAATGACCTCTCCTGGACCACTATGAATGACCCCTCCTGGACCACTATGAATGACCCCTCCTGGACCACTATGAATGACCCCTCCGGGACCACTATGAATGACCCCTCCTGGACCACTATGAATGACCTCTCCTGGACCACTATGAATGACCCCTCCTGGACCACTATGAATGACCCCTCCTGGACCACTATGAATGACCCCTCCTGGACCACTATGAATGACCTCTCCTGGACCACTATGAATGACCCCTCCTGGACCACTATGAATGACCCCTCATGGACCACTATGAATGGCCCCTCCTGGACCACTATGAATGGCCCCCTCCTGGACCACTATGAATAGCCCCTCCTGGACCACTATGAATGACCCCTCCTGGACCCCTATGAATAACCCCTCCTGGACCACTATGAATGACCCCTCCTGGATCACTATGAATGACCCCTCCTGGACCACTATGAATGACCCCTCCTGGACCCCTATGAATAACCCCTCCTGGACCACTATGAATGACCCCTCCTGGACCACTATGAATGACCCCCTCCTGGACCACTATGAATGACCCCTTCTGGACCACTATGAAGACCCTCCTGGACCACTATGAATGACCTCTCCTGGACCACTATGAATGACCCCTCCTGGACCACTATGAAGACCCCTCCTGGACCACTATGAAGACCCCTCCTGGACCACTATGAATGACTTCTCCTGGACCACTATGAAGACCCCTCCTGGACCACTATGAATGACCCCTCCTGGACCACTATGAATGGCCCCTCCTGGACCACTATGAATGGCCCCCTCCTGGACCACTATGAATGGCCCCTCCTGGACCACTATGAATGACCCCTCCTGGACCCCTATGAATAACCCCTCCTGGACCACTATGAATGACCCCTCCTGGATCACTATGAATGACCCCTCCTGGACCACTATGAATGACCCCTTTTGGACCACTATGAATGACCCCTCCTGGACCACTATGAATGACCCCTCCTGGACCACTATGAATGACCCCTCCTGGACCACTATGAATGACCTCTCCTGGACCACTATGAATGACCCCTCCTGGACCACTATGAATGACCCCTCCTGGACCACTATGAATGACCCCTCCTGGACCACTATGAATGACCCCTCCTGGACCACTATGAATGACCCTTCCTGGACCACTATGAATGACCCCTCCTGGACCACTATGAATGACCCCTCCTGGACCACTATGAATGACCCCTCCTGGACCACTATGAATGACCTCTCCTGGACCACTATGAAGACCCCTCCTGGACCACTATGAAGACCCGCCCTCCTGGACCACTATGAAAGCCCCTCCTGGACCACTATGAAGCCCCTCCTGGACCACTATGAAGACCCCCCCTGCACCACTATGAATGACCCCTCCTGGACCACTATGAATGACCCCTCCTGGACCACTATGAAGACCCCTCCTGGACCACTATGAAGACCCCTCCTGCACCACTATGAAGACCCCTCCTGGACCACTATGAATGACCCCCCTTGGACCACTATGAATGACACCTCCTGGACCACTATGAATGACCCCTCCTGGACCACTATGAATGACCCATCCTGCACCACTATGAATGACCCCTCCTGGACCACTATGAATGACCCCTCTTGGACCACTATGAATGACACCTCCTGGACCACTATGAATGACCCCCTCCTGGACCACTATGAATGACCCCTCCTGCACCACTATGAATGACCCCTCCTGGACCACTATGAATGACCCCTCCTGGACCACTATGAATGACACCTCCTGGACCACTATGAATGACACCTCCTGGACCACTATGAATGACACCTCCTGGACCACTATGAATGACACCTCCTGGACCACTATGAAGCCCCCTCCTGGACCACTATGAATGCCCCTCCTGCACCACTATGACATGACCCCTCCTGGACCACTATGAGCACCCTCTTGGACCACTATGAATGCACCTCCTGGACCACTATGAATGACCCCCTCCTGGACCACTATGAATGACCCCTCCTGCACCACTATGAATGACCCCTCCTGGACCACTATGAATGACCCCTCTTGGACCACTATGAATGACACCTCCTGGACCACTATGAATGACACCTCCTGGACCACTATGAATGACCCCTCCTGGACCACTATGAATGGCCTCTGTTGAATCGTTCTGAAAAACATTCTGATGGAAAAGTTTCACTTGCATCCGCACAGAGGAGAAACTTCCTGACAACGTTTCGGTTTGACTTGGACCATTGAGCAGTGTCACGTCTTAATGACAAGTCCGACCGAAACGTCGTCCTAGTTTCTCATGTGGGCGTGTTCTTTGTGTATTGTTTCAATCACCGTATTGTAAATAAATAATAATAATAATAATATCTTTCGTTGTACAAGTACATGTACAAGGTATACAGTCGCAGCTGACATCAATGGCTCTGTGTTCTTTATTTAACACTTGTGAACTCTTAAAAAAAAGAAAATGGAGCCTTTGCCAGGCTAACCCCTGTGTTGTCGGTACTGGCGAGGATCGAACCCCTACCCCCTCCTGGACACTTGCTATATCCACCCTGGGATACATTCTTAGAAAAGTTGAAGATTAACTCTCTAATATCGATTAAAATCTCTCATATCAAGTTACACTTTTTTTTTCAACGAACCGGCCGTATCCCCCGAGGCAGGGTGATCTAAAAAGAAAATAGGAAATTTCTGTTTTTAAATTTAGTAATGTATACAGGAGAAGGGATTATCAGGATACATATCCATAATATATTATGAGGGTAGAGATGCATCAGCTTAATATGTGTACTCACCTAATTGGTGAGTACACATATTAAGCTGATGTACTCACCTAATTGTGGTTGCAGGGGTCGAGACTCAGCTCCTGGCCCCGCCTCTTCGCTGTCTGCTACTGGGTCTCTGCTCTCCCTGCTCCATGAGCTTTATCATACCTTGTCTTAAAACTATGTATGGTTCCTGCCTCCACTATATCATTCTCTAGTCCATTCCACTTCCTGACTACTCTGTGGCTGAAGAAATGTTTCCTGACATCCCTTTGACTCATCTGAGTCTTCAGCTTCCAGTTGTGAATGACCCCTCTTGGACCACTATGAATGACACCTCCTGGACCACTATGAATGACCCCCTCCTGGACCACTATGAATGACCCCTCCTGCACCACTATGAATGACCCCTCCTGGACCACTATGAATGACCCCTCTTGGACCACTGTGTGTGTGTGTGTGTGTGTGTGTGTGTGTGTGTGTGTGTGTGTGTGTGTGTGTGTGTGTGTGTGTGTGTGTGTGTGTGTGTGTGTGTGTGTGTGTGTGTGTGTGTGTGTGTGTGTGTGTTAGCTTCAGCTGGAAAAAAAGATGAGTTGGCAGTGAGTTTCCACAATGGCAACACTAACCCGTCTGTCACACTGCTGGCGTCCCAACACGGTACTGACTCACAGTTACACGGTACTGACTCACAGTTACACGGTACTGACTCACAGAGTAACACGGTACTGACTCACAGTTACACGGTACTGACTCACAGTTACACGGTACTGACTCACAGAGTAACACGGTACTGACTCACAGTTACACGGTACTGACTCACAGTTACACGGTACTGACTCACAGAGTAACACGGTACTGACTCACAGTTACACGGTACTGACTCACAGTTACACGGTACTGGCTCACATAGTAACACGGTACTGACTCACAGTTACACGATACTGACTCACAGAGTAACACGGTACTGACTCACAGAGTAACACGGTACTGACTCACAGTTACACGGTACTGACTCACAGTTACACGGTACTGACTCACATAGTAACACGGTACTGACTCACAGAGTAACACGGTACTGACTCACAGAGTAACACAGTACTGATTCACAGAGTTACACGGTACTGACTCACAGAGTAACACGGTACTGACTCACAGAGTTACACGGTACTGACTCACAGAGTAACACGGTACTGACTCACAGAGTAACACGGTACTGACTCACAGTTACACGATACTGACTCACAGAGTAACACGGTACTGACTCACAGAGTAGCGCGGTACTGACTCACAGTTACACGATACTGACTCACAGAGTAACACGGTACTGATTCACAGAGTAACACGGTACTGACTCACAGTTACACGGTACTGACTCACAGTTACACGGTACTGACTCACAGAGTTACACGGTACTGACTCACAGAGTAACACGGTACTGACTCACAGAGTTACACAGTACTGACTCACAGAGTAACACGGTACTGACTCACAGAGTCACACGGTACTGACTCACAGAGTTACACGGTACTGACTCACAGAGTTCACGGTACTGACTCACAGAGTAACACGGTACTGATTCACAGAGTTACACGGTACTGACTCACAGAGTAACACGGTACTGACTCACAGAGTAACACAGTACTGATTCACAGTTACACGGTACTGACTCACAGAGTAACACGGTACTGACTCACAGTTACACGGTACTGACTCACAGAGTAACACGGTACTGACTAACAGTTACACGATACTGACTCACAGAGTAACACGGTACTGACTCACAGAGTAACACGGTACTGACTCACAGAGTAGCGCGGTACTGACTCACAGTTACACGATACTGACTCACAGAGTAACACGGTACTGATTCACAGAGTAACACGGTACTGACTAACAGTTACACGGTACTGACTCACAGTTACACGGTACTGACTCACAGAGTAACACGGTACTGATTCACAGTTACACGGTACTGACTCACAGAGTAGCGCGGTACTGACTCACAGAGTAACACGGTACTGACTCACAGAGTAACACGGTACTGACTCACAGAGTAACACGGTACTGAGTCACAGTTACACGGTACTGACTCACAGAGTTACACGGTACTGACTCACAGACTAACACGGTACTGACTCACAGAGTCACACGGTACTGACTCACAGAGTTACACGGTACTGACTCACAGAGTAACACGGTACTGATTCACAGAGTTACACGGTACTGACTCACAGAGTAACACGGTACTGACTCACAGAGTAATACAGTACTGATTCACAGAGTTACACGGTACTGACTCACAGAGTAACACGGTACTGACTCACAGAGTTACACGGTACTGACTCACAGAATAACACGGTACTGACTCACAGAGTAACACGGTACTGACTCACAGTTACACGATACTGACTCACAGAGTAACACGGTACTGACTCACAGAGTAGCGCGGTACTGACTCACAGTTACACGATACTGACTCACAGAGTAACACGGTACTGATTCACAGAGTAACACGGTACTGACTCACAGTTACACGGTACTGACTCACAGTTACACGGTACTGACTCACAGAGTAACACGGTACTGATTCACAGTTACACGGTACTGACTCACAGAGTAGCGCGGTACTGACTCACAGAGTAACACGGTACTGACTCACAGAGTAACACGGTACTGACTCACAGAGTAACACGGTACTGACTCACAGAGTAACACGGTACTGAGTCACAGTTACACGGTACTGACTCACAGAGTTACACGGTACTGACTCACAGACTAACACGGTACTGACTCACAGAGTTACACGGTACTGACTCACAGAGTAACACGGTACTGAGTCATAGAGTAACACGGTACTGAGTCACAGTTACACGGTACTGAGTCATAGAGTAACACGGTACTGAGTCATAGAGTAACACGGGGTACTGAGTCATAGAGTAACACGGTACTGAGTCACAGAGTAACACGGTACTGAGTCATAGAGTAACACGGTACTGACTCACAGGTCGCAAGGGATTCGAAGACTAACCCAAAAGAGTTCTTTCAGGTATACAGAAGTAAGATTAGGGACAAGATAGGCCCACTTAAGAGTAACTCAATACAGATCACGGGCAGTGATAAGGATATGTGTGAAATTTTTAATACTTCCTCTCAGGTTTTACTCAGGAAGATACTAGCGGAATTCCAGAAATAATAAATTATGTAGAACAGGAAGATAATAGACTATGCTCGATTGGGGTAACTAGTGACATGGTCCTCAGACAAATAGAGAAATTAAAACCTAACAAATCTCCAGGCCCTGATGAACTGTTTGCAAGAGTTTTAAAGGAATGTAAAGAGGAACTTAGCAAACCATTGGCAAATCTTTTCAATATATCACTACAAACTGGCGTAGTGCCAGACAAGTGGAAAAGGGCAAATGTAATACCTATTTACAAGGCAGGTGACAGGTCCTTAGCTTCGAACTTTAGACCAATAAGCCTTACCTCCATAGTTGGTAAATTTATGGAATCAATAATTGCCGAGGCAATTCGTAGCCATCTTGAAAAGCATAAATTGATTAAGGAATCTCAACACGGTTTTACTAAGGGGCGTTCCTGTCTTACGAATTTACTAACTTTTTTCACTAAGGTGTTTGAGGAGGTAGATCATGGTAATGAATATGATATTGTGTATATGGACTTCAGTAAGGCTTTCGATAAAGTTCCACATCAGAGGCTACTGAGGAAACTTAAGGCACACGGAATAGGAGGAGAAATTTTTTCCTGGGTAGAGGGATGGTTGACAAATAGGCGGCAGAGAGTTTGCATAAATGGAGAGAAATCAGAATGGGGGCACGTCTCAAGCGGTGTTCCACAAGGGTCAGTTTTGGGCCCCCTGTTGTTTACAATTTACGTAAATGACATAGATGAGGGAATAAATAGCAACATAAGCAAATTTGCTGATGACACCAAAATAGGCCGTCCAATTCATTCTAATGAGGACATTAGAGCACTCCAGGATGATTTGAATAGACTGATGCAGTGGTCGGAGAAGTGGCAGATGCAGTTTAATGTAGATAAATGCAAAGTTCTAAATGTTTGTCAGGACAATAACCATGCCACATATAAACTGAATAATGTAGATCTTAATACTTGTGATTGCGAGAAGGATTTAGGAGTTCTGGTTAGTAGTAATCTGAAACCAAGACAACAGTGCATAAGTGTTCGCAATAAAGCTAACAGAATCCTTGGCTTCATATCAAGAAGTATAAATAATAGAAGTCCTCAGGTTGTTCTTCAACTCTATATATCTTTGGTTAGGCCTCATTTAGATTATGCTGCACAGTTCTGGTCACCGTATTACAGAATGGATATAAATGCACTGGAAAACGTACAAAGGAGGATGACAAAGTTGATCCCATGTATCAGAAATCTTCCCTATGAAGATAGACTGAGGGCCCTGAATCTACACTCTCTAGAAAGGCGTAGAATTAGGGGGGATATGATTGAGGTGTATAAATGGAAAACAGGAATAAATAAAGGGGATGTAAATAGCGTGCTGAAAATATCCAGCCAAGATAGGAAAAGTTCAGATTCAGGAAGGATATAGGAAAGCACTATTTTGGTAATAGAGTTGTGGATGAGTGGAACAAACTCCCGAGTACCGTCATAGAAGCTAAGACGTTGTGTAGTTTTAAAAATAGGTTAGATAAATACATGAGTAGGTGTGAGTTGGACCTGACTAGCTTGTGCTACTAGGTCAGATGCCGTATTAATTCCTTAAGAGGAAGTGACCTGACTACCTGGAGTTTACCTGGGGTGGGTTAAATCCAGGTGGTCGGCTAGATAAATATATGAGTGGGTGTGAGTTGGTCCTGACTAGCTTGTGCCACTAGGTCAGAAGCCGTGCTCCTTCCTTAAGTGAATGTAACCTGACCTGGCTGGGTCGGGGCATTGGCTTAAGCCGGTTGGAGACTTGGACCTGCCTCGCATGGGCCAGTAGGCCTGCTGCAGTGTTCCTTCTTTCTTATGTTCTTATGTAACACGGTACTGAGTCACAGTTACACGGTACTGACTCACAGAGTAACACGGTACTGTGTCACAGAGTAACACTGAGTTGCTTTAGGAAGATGAGTTGCTTCTTGAACCTTAGGAGAGTGTTCTCCAGCCTGCAACTGCCATGATACACGTAATTAATCAACTCTCAAATTTCTCTTAACTTGATCTCTCTCTCTCTATCTCTCTATCTGTCTATCTATCTGTCTATCTATCTAGCTATCTGTCTATCTATCTATCTCTAATCATGCTGTTAAAGAGGTTTTGCTCTGAGGAGCTGTAGCAGCGCTCCCTTCCATTGGATCAAACCCTATTATTACCTCCGAGTCCCCAGGCGCTCCACAACACTTACGGTTTTAACGGTCCCCCGTCAGTATATAACAACATCTGTTAATCTCCTCCTTGACAGTGGAAGTCTCGCATTAGCGTGATGGTGAACGAGCAGGACTCCCTAGGATGGTCACCCCTCCACCACGCCTCCAGAACTGGCCAGGTCAGCTCCCTCACCTCCCTCCTCCGTCTTGGAGCCTCCGTCAAGACCAAGGACATGAGGAGTGAGAGTCCGCTACATTTCGCTGCCAAGTACGTTGTTTCTGCCACGGTCTTATCTCCGGTTTGTGAGAATTACCCTTCACTCATTTCTGCACGCTCAAAAATCTTACGATTTTTTTAATTTTAAGGTTAGGTTGGGTAAGGTTAGGTTAGGTTAGGTTTGGTTGGGTAAGGTTAGGTTAGGTTTGGTTGGTTAAGGTTAGGTTGGGTTGGGTAAGGTTAGGTTAGGTTTGGTTGGGTAAGGTTGGGTAAGGTTAGGTTAGGTTAGGTTGGGTAAGGTTAGGTTAGGTTTGGTTGGGTAAGGTTAGGTTAGGTTAGGTTGGGTAAGGTTAGGTTAGATAAGGTTAGATGCATAGGTCACCTATGCATCAGCTGGGTATTTTTATTGTCGAAACCTTTCACCTGCTCAGCAAACTCCCACAGTAAAATACAAAGGTGATTCTTAAACAACGATGACGGCTTCTTCAAAGCCGAGGGGCGTTGAAGAAGAATATTGAAGTGGTCTCCAATATTTAAGTCATCTCCGCATCCGACTGAAGAAGCCTGTCGTGTAGGCGATACGTTTCAACAATGAAGATACTCTTGCCATTGCAAACCATTATATATTAATAGGTTAGTTTAGGTTAGGTTAGCTTATGGTAGGTTAGTTTAGGTTAGGTTAGAACAGGTTTGGTTAGGTTAACCTGTATAACGAATGTTGACTTATAATTACTCGACAGTAACGTAAAATAAGATGACTCAGACCTGACAACGCGGGATGCAGTGCAAAAAAAAGATAATTTAGACCTGACAACGCAAAATCTCAACACATGTTATCTTGTTATATTAAGACCAATATCAACATCTAGTATACTCTAATGTTTGGTGGTGAAGGTCACTGATGGTGATATTTGATCATCGTGCTGATAGTGACGGAGTTATTACGTGTAATAGTGATGGTGGTTGAATCACGACATCGTAATGACACGATTGTAAACAAACCAGGGTACGGGTGAGGAGTGAACTCGCGGCGGGTGAGTCCTAAAACTCCAACTAGGGTAGTGGCTTATGCGCTGAACTGGAGTTTTACAACTCACTTGCCGCGAGTTCCAGTACTTCCTGTACCCTGGGTTGATGGTGGTACGTTGGGACAGTGGTTAAGGTAGCTGTGGTGATGACAGTAGTGGTAGTGGGTGTGGCGATGACAGTAGTGGTAGTAGTTGTGGTGATGACAGTAGTGGTAGTGGTGATAACGGTAGTGGTTGTGGTGATGACTAGTGGTTGTGGTGATGACTAGTGGTTATGGTGATGACTAGTGGTTGTGGTGATGACAGTAGTGGTTGTGGTGATAACAGTAGTGGTAGTGGTTGTGGAGATGACAGTAGTGGTAGTGGTTGTGGTGATGACAGTAGTGGTAGTGGTGATGACTGTAGTGGTTGTGGTGATGACTAGTGGTTGTGGTGATGACAGTAGTGGTTGTGATGACAATAGTGGTAGTGGTGATGACAATAGTGGTAGTGGTGATGACGGTAGTGGTTGTGGTGATGACTAGTGGTTGTGGTGATGACAGTAGTGGTAGTGGTTGTGGTGATGACAGAAGTGTTATGGTGATGACAGTAGTGGTTGTGGCGATGACAGTAGTGGTAGTGGTTGTGGTATGCTTGGAGTATACTTGGAGAGGGTTCTGAGGGTCAACGCCCCCGCGTGTCGGTCTGTGACCAGGCCTCATGGTGAATCAGGGCCTGATCAACCAGGTTGTTACTGTTGGCCGCACGTAAACCGACGTACGAACCACAGCCCGGCTGGTCAGGTACTGACTTTAGGTGCCTGTCCAGTGCCTGCTTGAAGAGTCTATTGGTAATCCCCTTTATGTATGCTGGGAGGCAGTTGAACAGTCTTGGGCCCCTGACACTTATTGTGTTGTCTCTTATCGTGCTAGTGGCACCCCTGCTTTTCATTGGGGGATGTTGCATCGTCTGCCGAGTCTTTTGCTTTCATAGGGAGTGATTTTCGTGTGCAAGTTTGGTACTAATCCCTCTAGGATTTTCCAAAGTGTATATAATCATGTATCTCTCCCGCCTGCGTTCTAGGGAGTACAGGTTGAGAAATTTCAAGCGTTCCCAGTAATTGAGGTGTTTTATCGCAGTTATGTGTGCCGTTAAGGTTCTCTGTACATTTTATAGGTCAGCAATTTCACCTGCCTGGAAAGGTGCTGTTAGTGTGCAGCAATATTCCAGCCTAGATAGAACAAGCGACCTGAAGAGTGTCATCATGGGCTTGGCATTACTAGTTTTGAAGGTTCTCATTATCCATCCTGTCATTTTTCTTGCAGATGTGATTGATACAATGTTATGGTCTTTGAAGGTGAGATCTTCCGACATGATCACTCTCAGGTCTTTTACATTAGTTTTTCGCTCTATTGTGTGGTTGGAATTTGTTTTATACGCCAATGTAGTTTTAATTTCCTCATGTTTTCCATATCGGAGTAATTGAAATTTCTCATCATTGAATTTTATATTGTTTTCTGCGGCCCATTTAAAGATTTGTTTGATGTCCGCCTGGAGTCATGCGATGTCTTCAATGGTGGACACTGTCATGCAAATTCGGATGTCATCTGCAAAAGAAGACATGGCGCTGTATGTAGCTTATATCCCTGTCTATGTCAAATATGAGGATGAGGAACAAGATGGGAGCGAGTACTGTGCCTTGTGGAACAGAGCTTTTCAACATAGCCGCCTCAGACTTTACTCTGTTGACTACTCTTTGTGTTCTACTTGTTAGGAAATTATAGATCCATCTACCAACTTTTCCTGTTATTCCTGTATCACGTATTTTGTGTGCTATTACACCGTGGTCACACTTGTCAAAGGCTTTTGCAAAGTCTGTGTATATTACATCTGCATTTCGTTTGTCTTCTACAGTATCCAGGACCTTGTCATAGTGGTCCAGTAGCTGGGACAGACAGGAACGATGACAGAAGTGGTTGTGGTGATGACAGTAGTGGTAGTGGTTGTGGTGATGACAGTAGTGGTAGTGGTTGTGGTGATGGCAGTAGTAGTTGTGGTGATGACAGTAGTGATAGTGGTTGTGGTGATGACAGAAGTGGTAGCTGTTGTGGTGATGACAGTAGTGGTTGTGGTGATGATAGAAGTGGTAGTGGTTGTGGTGGTGACAGTAGTGGTTGTGGTGATGATAGAAGTGGTAGTGGTTGTGGTGATGACAGAAGTTGGAGTGGTTGTGGTGATGACAGTAGTGGTAGTGGTGATGATGACTCAAGTAGTTGCTGTTGGTGGTTGTTTGTTCATGATAGTAGTGATAAGTTGTTGATGGTGATGGCTAGTGATGACTCTGGAGTGACGGAGGTGATGGTTAATACTGGCACTGGATTAACGGGGATGATGGATAATGATGGTACTGGAGTGATGGAGGTGATGGTTAATGATGGCACAGAAGTAACGGGGGTGATGGTTAATGATGGTACTGGAGTGACAGAGGTGGTTAATGATGGTACTGGAGTGACAGAGGTGGTTAATGATGGTACTGGAGTAACGAGGGTGATGGTTAATGATGGTACTGAAGTTATGGAGGTGATAGTTAATGATGGTACTGAAGTAACGAGGATGATGGGTAATGATGGTACTGAAGTAACGAGGGTGATGGTTAATGATGGTACTGAAGTAACGAGGATGATGGGTAATGATGGTACTGAAGTAACGAGGGTGATGGGTAATGATGGTACTGAAGTAACGAGGATGATGGGTAATGATGGTACTGAAGTAACGAGGGTGATGGTTAATGATGGTACTGAAGTGATGGAGGTGAGAGTTAAAGATGGTACTGGAGTAACGAGGGTGATGGTTAATGATGGTACTGGAGTGATAAAGGTGATGGTTAATGATGGTACTGGAGTGATAAAGGTGATGGTTAATGATGGTACTGGAGTGATAGAGATGATGGTTAATGATGGTACTGGAGTGACAGAGGTGGTTATTGATGGTACTGAAGTGATGGAGGTGATGGTTAATGATGGTACTAGAGTAATGGAGGTGATGGTTAATGATGGTACTGGAGTGACAGAGGTGATGGTTAATGATGGTACTGGAGTAACAAGGGTGATGGTTAATGATGGTACTGAAGTGACAGAGGTGATGGTTAATGATGGTACTGGAGTAACAAGGGTGATGGTTAATAATGGTACTGAAGTGACAGAGGTGATGGTTAATGATGGTACTGGAGTAACGAGGTGATGGTTAATGATGGTACTGGAGTGACAGAGGTGATGGTTAATGATGTCAAAGGAGTGATAAAGGTGATGGTTAATGATGGTAATGGAGTGATAGAGGTGATGGTTAATGATGGTAATGGAGTGACGGTGGTGATGGTGAGTGGAGGTACTGGAGTGACGGTGGTGATGGTGAGTGGAGGTACTGGAGTGACGGTGGTGATGGTGAGTGGAGGTACTGGAGTGACGGTGGTGATGGTGAGTGGAGGTGCTGGAGTGACGGTGGTGATGGTGAGTGGAGGTGCTGGAGTGACGGTGGTGATGGTGAGTGGAGGTGCTGGAGTGACGGTGGTGATGGTGAGTGGAGGTGCTGGGTGACGGTGGTGATGGTGAGTGGAGGTGCTGGAGTGACGGTGGTGATGGTGAGTGGAGGTGCTGGAGTGACGGTGGTGATGGTGAGTGGAGGTGCTGGAGTGACGGTGGTGATGGTGAGTGGAGGTGATGGAGTGACGGTGGTGATGGTGAGTGGAGGTGCTGGAGTGACGGTGGTGATGGTGAGTGGAGGTGCTGGAGTGACGGTGGTGATGGTGAGTGGAGGTACTGGAGTGACGTGGTATTGAGGATTGGGTTGAGAGTTCTCACCCACAATAAGAAAAAAATAATTTATGATGAATCACTATTATCGATGATGAACGTTAACCCAATAATAATAATAATAACAACAACAACAATAATAATACTAATAATGATACTAATAATAATAATAATAATAATAATAATAATAATAATAATAATAATAATAATAATAATAATAATAATAATAATAATAATAATAATAATAATAATAATAATAACAACAACAACAATAATAATACGAATAATGATACTAATAATAATAATAATAATAATAATAATAATAATAATAATAATAATAATAATCATCATCATCATCATCATAAGAAGAAGAAGAAGGAAGACTAGGAGGAAAATAAGAGGGGTTGTGTTGCAGGTACGGGAGGTACAACACAGTGAGGCATCTCGTGGAGTCATCTAGTGGGTTCCTTATCCTGAATGAGTGTAATGACGAGGGTAAGACAGCGCTACACATCGCCAGCGAGGAAGGTATGAACTACACACTCACACACACACACACACACACACACACACACACACACACACACACACACACACACATACACACACACACACACACACACATACACACACACACACGTCCTGAATTCACCATATTACAGTGAAAAAAAAAATTGTGTTCTAAACACGTCACTCTTATTTATACTTTTAATCTATGGAGAACTATCCGCTTGTTTCTGTGTTCATTATAAGTATATGTGTTACTAGAATGTCAGTGATTATCGTTACTGGATGTTAGACATATGCAACTTGAGATTTCTAACTAACATTAAAAGAATGAAGGGAAGTGACTGCCTCTTGTCTTGTGTCGATACGTTTTGTGTTACACAAACTAGTAAAAAATTATGTTTGAGAGTCAAGCAGAATTATTATCTAGATTATAAGTAATGAGCTTCCTTAAGGACCGTGACTTCTAAGTAGGTCCTTCTCCAGCTCTGACGGCAAAAAATTTTAGTGGTTATTAAGAGGCAGCCAATTAACGACCGACCTGAAGAAAGTCATTGAAGTCCAAAACGGTTGAGCTTCTGTTGATATGATCACTAAAATTACCATCGCTTCCTCATTGATCAAGATCACCTTTACTAAGATTTCCTTGACCACTCAAACACTCAGTAAGTCTCCGTATTACCCCGTGCTGGTACTGCTATATACACACCTCTCCTTGGACTGCCCACCGAAGGAGAATATTGTTCTAGCTGCAGCAACGCCGGACAAACGCACAAGGACTGCATCTCAACCACTCACTCCCTATATGTCAGCTCCACTTAAATGTCCTCTCAGGAAAGAAGTCGTAAACAAGAAGAAGCTTGAGTAAAAAAAGAAACCGACCTATGATGCCACCACACGCCTGCAGTACGACACGCAGAAGATCCTACAAGCAACCTAACATGGACTCCTCATCAATAACTCAAGGCGAACTATGTAAAATAATCCTCACCAGCCTCGTCTATGCCCACCTCCAGAACGTTTCCAACCCTGATACCTTCAGTGACGCTGCCAATTCGATCTTCACACTTAGCAATCTTCCCTAGATGATATTTCCTGATGTCAACTCTACTCAAACACTTATCAACTCCGATACCTACAGTCTCCTTAATTTTTTTTTTTTCGCATTCAGTTTGATTGAGATCTACATTATTTAGTTTATAGGTGCCATAGTTGTTTTCCCTGGAATACAACCTTACACTTGTCTACTTTAAACTTCATCTGCCTTTATTCTGAATGACCTCTCCTGGATTTAGTGCTAAATTTTAATATAATAGTAATAATCTAACGACAACATCAAATTATTCAGGTCATCCTATAGTTATCGTCTTCATTAAAATTTATTTGACGACCTATTTAAGCGTTATCGCTATTTATTTCCTCATTTATGTTGCTTGTGTATATTGTGAACAAGAGACACAAAGTAATAATGTTGGCAGAATTACCGACAATATGTTAGATAAAAGGACACATGTGCAACTAATGTGACATTTTACTGTGGCAACGTTTCGATGTTTGGAATCTTCCAGGAAGGCTCAATACAGTTGAACTGGTTATCCAGTTTACACTTGAAGAGTCCAGTAACAAGTTACCTTTTCTAGACGTCCTCATTCAGAAAGAAAAAACAATCTAAGGATTCAAGTCCACAGGAAGCTCACAAACACAAACAATCTCACACACTTCTATTCCAGTCAAGATACTAAAACCAAAAGAGGAATCATCATCGGATTTTTCAAGAGCTTACTGAGTTTCCAGTCCAGAGTTTCTTAACGAGGAGTGTACATATATACACCAAACCTTCACCGAGCTACATTTTTCTTCCTTTTTCGTCAAAGACTACAAGAAAAGAGCCCTTCAGATCATCAGTTCTCCACTCACTAATACCACTCCTTTCACAGTTATAATCCTCCCAACACTAGAGTCGTCATCGCAACCAGTTCCTCCATAAATTGAAGAACCTTGAACCAGTAAATGCAGGGGTTTACAGTATCCCCTATGGAAGTTGTGACAGAATATACGTAGGCGATTCAGCAATAAACCTCGAAACATATTAATGCAAGTAAGAACGATAACTTGAACAGCGCCTGCTTACAACACCAGAGTACCGTCCACCTAGTGATTAAAGAACCCAATTTCCGTAGACGTAAATGCCTTGAATCATCATCAATCGCTATTTTTAACGCAAATAAACAGAATAAAGGCAGCTTCATCATCTCTGAAGTATTAGCAAGAATTCTCCTCAAAACAATAAACCCCGATATCACATAGCTACAACAACTACAATTCAGTGATTATATTATGTTTTTACATCTCAATTTAATACCTATAAATATACCCTCCGTCTCTCCTCCCTCTGGGTGTGAGTTGGACTTAGGACTACTACTAGAATGCGCCACTAATCTTCTTTTTATATTCTTACCTGAGCAGGGCACACCCGGGTGGTGCAGCTGTTGATCAGTAAGGGAGCGCTGCTTCACAAGGACCACCAGGGAAGGACGCCACTACACCTGGCTGCTCTAGGGGGACACCGACACACCATTAGTGCTATCCTTGCCGTCCACAGTCATATCCTCGACCAGACCGACAAAGACGGGGTGAGTCTGGCTGGCTACCTGGCTTGGTGATTTTATGAGAATATGTCCTCGGGAGTTATTCAACCTGGCATGGTTATTAACCGCAGAATAACCCAACGAGGCCAAGTGGTACGTACGTATATGTAGCAACATCATGGCGAGAAATGATATCTCTGATAGGCATAACGTCTTCTCATGAAGAGCAAATTGTCTCTTTTCAGCATCCAGGTAGTATGGCTTATATGGATTATTATTATTGTTCAAAAATACTAATTAAGAAAATAACCGATATACTCTATGGTAAACAGCCATGAAAATCCTACGTGACGCGATATTTTTTCACGAATCTTTTCACATAAGTGACTGAAATAACTAGATGATGTATTTCAGACGCTGTGCGATCCGATAAAGGTATCCCTTTATTCCGTAAGCCCAGCCTCCTCTACCTCAATACAGGCTGTGATTAAATTATAATGTATCAAAATATATAAAAGTATGTAACTATATATATGCACGCACATACGCCTTTGCCTATATATATATATATATATATATATATATATATATATATATATATATATATATATATATATATATATATATATATATATATATATATATAATATATATATATAATATATATATATATATATATATATATATATATAATATATATATAATATATATATATAATATATATATATATAATATATATATAATATATATATATATATGTCTTGCATATTTTGATATCACCTGTTTACTGTGATCTTTTTGCATATATATATATATATATATATATATATATATATATATATATATATATATATATATATATATATATATATATATATATATATGATGGGGTCCACCTCTGGTACAAATTGTGGGACCCATAGCCTCGGAGAAGTGGATAAAAAGGTTTCAAGGAAGAATATTTGGATTTCTTCCTGATGCCATTTGAATATTCCACTTCTCCTACCACCCCATCTTTTTTTTTACCAATAGGTATATTTTATTACATAATATGGTACAAAAGATTTAAGAGATACATTGTTGATATATATATATAGGCAAATGCGTATGTGCGTGCATATATATAATTACATACGTTTATATATTTTGATACATTAGAAATATACATGACAACTGCTAAGTGAACAAGGGTAACAAGTGTAATGAGACTTTCATATATGTTTCGCCCAAGCAGGGAATCGAACCCAGGTCCTATCTGTTGTGAGCAGAATATTTTACCACTGGGTGAGAGGACAGCAACCTGAATGATATGCAGATAGGAGCTACCTGGTCAAAGTCACATGTATGGGGCAAGGGAGCTAGAGGAAGAAAGGATAATGTTGAATTAGTGAGAGGGTTCCTGGAGAGTGGACTACAAGATACATGAAGGGACTCTAGTACCTACTTGATCATGGACGTCAGTAATGAAACCCTTTCTGGGATTTGACCACTGACTTGATAACCCCAGGAGCCATCTACATATAAGCTACAAATACACACTATGTAATTTACATGAAGCAGCCTGAAGGACTACCCGGATCAGTTATTTGGTTACAGTTCATTTAACTCACTCTCACTTTGTGTCTCCCACAGAACACTGCTCTTCACGTCGGTGTGAGAGCCAACAAGGCCGAGGTGGTGAGTCAACTCATGACCCTTAACTGCAAGTTACTGGAGAACAGTCATAAGTTCAAACCCATAGATTATGCCATCCTCTACAGACTCCATGAATCCGCCCTCGCAATCGTCACACACCCTAGAGGGTGAGTAGAGCTGTGGGAGTAACACACCCTAGAGGGTGAGTAGAGCAGTGGGAGTAACATACCCTAGAGGGTGAGTAGAGCAGTGAGAGTAACACCCTAGAGAGTGAGTAGAGCTGTGGGAGTAACACACCCTAGAGGGTGAGTAGAGCAGTGGGAGTAACACACCCTAGAGCGTGAGTAGAGCAGTGGGAGTAACACACCCTAGAGGGTGAGTAGAGCAGTGGGAGTAACACCCTAGAGGGTAAGTAGAGCAGTGAGAGTAACACCCTAGAGGGTAAGTAGAGCAGTGAAAGTAACACACCCTAGAGGGTGAGTAGAGCAGTGGGAGTAACACACCCTAGAGGGTAAGTAGAGCAGTGAGAGTAACACCCTAGAGGGTAAGTAGAGCAGTGAAAGTAACACACCCTAGAGGGTGAATAGAGCAGTGAGAGTAACACACCCTAGAGGGTGAGTAGAGCAGTGAGAGTAACACCCTAGAGGGTGAGTAGAGCAGTGGGTGTAACACACCCTAGAGGGTGAGTAGAGCAGTGGGAGTAACACACCCTAGAGGGTGAGTAGAGCTGTGGGAGTAACACGCCTTAGAGGGTGAGTAGAGCTGTGGGAGTAACACACCCTAGAGGGTGAGTAGAGCTGTGGGAGTAACACACCTTAGAGAGTGAGTAGAGCAGTGGGAGTAGCACACCCTAGAGGGTGAGTAGAGCTGTGGGAGTAACACACCCTAGAGGGTGAGTAGAGCTGTGGGAGTAATGAGAGCGTGAGAGGATTAGGAAACATGAGACATTTTGTTTCAACAGACATTATAAACCTTGTTTAACGGAAGATTTTCTATCAAGTTGATTATATAAACTTTCTTATTTACATTTCTAACAATTCCACTTCAAATGGAGGCTACGAATTTTGTCGCAGAGACTGTTTTATTTGATGGATATTTCCTTCTTAAGAATCAGTACATGGAACAATCTATGGGATAAACTCCCAAGAGCAAATGGAACACTCGAGAGTGTTCACATCACTGATGATGCATATAAGTCTTGCTATTCTTCTACGTGACCACCTTCAGGGCGTCGGAGGTGCTATCCACCTCGAGTCGTGTCAACGGGTGTATATGTATAGCACTCATCAGGACGCTGCCCAAGGTGTTCCAGGCAGTGCTGGACCAAGCCATCGCCAAGGCTGACGTCAAGGAGACATCCAAAGAATTCTTTGTAAGTATGGCGAATACTGAGGACCCTTGTTCTTGGTCGTGAAACTTATTATATATGGCAGGCAATTTCTGTGTTGTTTTCAGGTGGATAATAGTTAATTAACTTAAGAGATTTGTGATACCACATCTGACGGTTCATGAGATACTTCCCACTGTTTGTTTACACATACAAAGTGTCCCTTACTCTCTATACATGAGTATAATATACCTTCCAGACTATAAATAGAATGTAGCACCTCTTGTTAACTGTATACCAACACAATACTTTTTCACCTATGCAGATCTCACTTCCTTCCCTAGATAATCTACTAATTAGTTCCTACCTATGCGCAAGGCTCCTAACCAGTAAAATGAGATCAGTTATGAGGGTGCCTTCACCAAATTCAACTTCAATAGCAAAAGCATACAGTGGGATCAAATCAACCATGTCTTAAATGAAACAAGCTGGGAAAATGTTATAAACAACACTGATCCAAACCTTTGTGTAGATGATATTAACTCTGTGGTACTTGAGGTATACTCAAGGCACATTCCTTTAAGAAAAAAATAAAACAGAAGAAGTAAACTAGAGAGAGACGCTCCCTCTACAGAGCTGCTGAAAGGGGCCAGTATATCTGAAATACGAAAGTAGGCACTGGTCCGAGAAATAGCAAATATCGAACTTTAGCTTAAGGAATCATACAGAGGACAAGAAACACAAGAACTTAAAGCCATAAATGAAAATGAAGAATGCCCAAAATACGTACTTCTTTCCTTATGCCAAATCTAAGGCAAAAACCACATCCAGTATTTGACCCCTGCTCAAACGAGATGGGACTTACACAGATGACAACAAAGAAATGAGTGAGATACTAAAGTCCCAATATGACTCAGAGTTGAGTGAGCCGTTAATCAGACTAAGGGTCGACAATCTAAATCATTTTTTTTTTACAGCCGAGACTCTAAATTTGGTTAATTCAAAAATTTCTGATATTATGCTAATATCAAAGACTTTGAAAAAGCAATAAATGACATGTCCATGCACTCTGCCCCGTGGAACTCCGTGATCATTAAGAACTGCAAGAAACCCCTTTCATCTGTCCTAAATATTCTATAGAGAGGGAGCATAGACACAGGGGTCATTCCACAGTCACAACAAATAACAGACATAGCCCCACTCCACAAACGTGGCAGTAAAGCAATTGCAAAGAATTTCAGACCGATAGCACTAACGTCCCACATAAAAAAACTTTGAAAGGGTTCTAAGAAGCAAGATCGCAACCCACTTAGATACCCATCAGTTGTACAGCCCAGGCCAGCATGAGTTTAGGTCGCTCCTTCCTCTCACAACTACTGGCCCACTATGATATGGTCATGGATGCCCTGAAGGGCAAACAAAATGCAGATGTAAAATACACAGACTTTGTGAAAACCTTCGACAAGTGCGACCATCCATGGTGTAATAGTGTACAAAATGCGTGATGAAGAAATAACAGGAAAGTGGGTAGATGAATCTCTAACTTCCTAACAAATAGAACACAAAGAGTAATAGTAAACAGAGTAAAGTCTGAGGCGGCTACAGTGAAAAGCTGTGTTCCACAAGGCACAGTACTCGCTCCCATCCTGTTCTTTATCCTCATATCTGACATAGAGGTATAAGTCACAGCAGCATGTCCTCCTTTGCTGATGACACCCGAATTTGCATGACAGTGTCATCCATCCAAGACAATGCAAATCACCAAGCGGACATCAACCAAATCTTTAAATGGGCCGCAGAAAATATGAAGTTCAATGAAAATAAATTTAAATTATTCCGCTATGGAGAAATCAAGGAAATAAAAACTATATCAGAGTATAAAACAAATTCCAGTCACACAGTAGAGCGAAAAACTAATGTGGAGGACCTGGGAGTGATAATGTCAGAGAATCTCACTTTCAAAAATCACAACAATGTATCCACCACATCTGATAGATAAATGATAGGATGGATAATGAGAAGCTTCAAAACT
The DNA here is from genome assembly GCA_009830355.1 of Cherax destructor. Lineage (NCBI taxonomy): Eukaryota > Metazoa > Arthropoda > Malacostraca > Decapoda > Parastacidae > Cherax > Cherax destructor. The sequence goes on from WNWK01006870.1 coordinate 22,719, forward strand.
AGAGATGACAAGCCCATGATGATTCTCTTCTAATCGCTTGTTCTCTCTATGCTGGAATACTGATCCACACTAATGGCCCCTTGCAAGACAGACGAAATTGCAGACCATGAGAATATACAGAGAACTTTCACGGCACATATAAGTACGATAAAGCACCTAAATTACTGGTAACGGTTGAAGTCCCTTCATTTATAGTCCCTGGAACGCAGGCGAGAAAGATACATGATAATATACACTCAGAAAATCCTAGAAAGACTAGTCACAAATCTGCACACGAAAATCACTCCCTACGAAAGCAAAAGACTCGGCACGAGATGCAACATCCCCCCAAAAAAAAGCAGGGGCGCCACGAGTACGCTAAGAGACAACACAGGAAATGTCAAGGGCCCAAGACTGTTCAACTGCCTCCCAGCATACATAAGGGGAAATTACCAATAGACCCTGACTGTCTTCAAAGAGCTAGACAGGCACTTAAAGTCAGTACCTGACCAGCCGGACTGGTTTGTACATCGGTTTACGTGCAGTTAGCAGTAACAGCCTGGTTGATCAGACCCTAATCCACCGTGAAGCCTGGTCATGGACCGGGCCGCGGGGGCGTTGACCCCCAAATCCCCCCCCCCCATTCAGGAATACCTGTACGTCTATGTGAAACACGTCATCCGTACACAGAGCGTTCACTTCATACTATCTTTAATATGCTTTCTCAACAGGTACGATACAGCTTCTACCCTCTACAGTTGAATGAGGAGCAACTCCAGTCTGAGAGAATCAAGCTGAACAACCCCAAGTTCCGGCCGGAACCCCTCTACGCTTGTAATGTATGTCTTCTTAGTACTGCCAGAAATGTATATGATACTATAGAACATGGATACGGTTATGTAATATAATATTTGTATATTAAAATGTAATAAGAATGATTATAATGAAAACTTTGTGTGATATAAAGAAATCAATGAAAGTAAAATAATAGTCGAAACCATAAAAAAATGCAATATGATAATCCAAATTAACCTAAGCCAGCGTAATCGAACCTTACAGAGAAGAATCACGCGTACATAGTTCTCTCTCTGTCTGTCTCTCTATCTCTCTCTCTCTATCTATCTATCTCTCTCTCTCTTTCCGACTCATGAGATCATTATCATCCTAGAAGAGAAGTCGACGCTTAGCTGGGATCATTTTGTATGAGTTTCTTCCTCTTTGATAACCCAACAAACTAACTAGTAAAAAAATTCCGTTGTAATTCCTTTTCCCCTATGATGCAACCCACAGCAGACGACCAAGTTTTTAATACCTATTTACTACTAGGTAAAACAGAGGCAGCAGGTGTATGGAGACTTGGCTACACGTGCCATTCCGCTCAGGAATCGACCCTGGGTCCTCTCGGTTGCGAGCGGAATGCTCTGACACAGAGCCTACAGGATACATTTTCCTCCCTCAGGCCATGGTGGAGAGTGGCCGGGTGGACCTCCTGATGCACCCATTGACGCAGACCTTCCTGGAGATGAAGTGGCAGGCATACGGCAGGTACATCCACCTCTCTAACCTGTTTGTTTACCTGGTGTATCTCTTCCTGGTGACCGTCTTTGCTGTCGGTGTCCTGGGAAACAACAGCCTTGTCTCTGCCTTCGTCAACGCCTCTCAGCACTTCGACTACAGCAACGCCACTGACGACTTTGATCGCTATGTTTACAAGGTGTGTGGGAGAAAATACGTAATGCGGGCCACTTCAGAAGAGGGAGGGAGGGAAAGAAGAAAAGAATAAAAAGAGGAAGACCGGGAAGACTTTCCTCAGATAATTACTTTTTCTGTAATGACACAAACTAGCCCACATGAAGACCATAAAACAAATTACTTTAAGAGCTGTTTATTTTGGTCTCACTATGTTGAAAAAGGCTTCAATGTAAGTTTGAAATAAACACTTTCCTATTATTCTCTGTTTTATTGTCTCCTTGTGGGATTGTTTATGCTATTATATAGAGTTTATGCAAACCAGCACTTTTAAAAATCACCGAGAGAACTGCGAACAACACCGTCCATCTTAATTAAATCTCACAGCCCTGTAAAATACCTTGAAATTTTAGAAAACAAATAAAAAAAATAGAGTAGCAAGTGGAATGATGTTATGTAACTGAGTGAACATTGACTTTGTGCCAGGTGTCGGAGAATACAGGATGGATATACTGCCTCGGGATGGCCATCTTGGTGTTCGCTTGCCTGGGTATGGTGAAGGAGGTACTCCAGTTCTACCATCAAGGCCTCAAGGTGAGCCCACACACTCTCATGTACACAAACCCACACACGGGCGAACGCACATACATATAAAAGAGCTCCTCTCTTTTATATGTGCGGGTTGTGTGTGTATTGTTCCAGTCACGGTATTGTGCCTTTTTTGTTATCTACAGAAGAAGGTGGAGCTACGGGAGACTTGATCATATCATACAAACTATTATGTGATACAGACAGACTGTTAGGTATGGGAGGGACCAGGACGAACGAATACTATGAAGAAGTGAATAATGTTCACTAAAGGGAAAAAACTGTAGAAAATACTTTGTCAGTGAACGTAATAAGGCTTTCATTGGGCAGACAGGTAAGACCCTGAAAACTAAGACTGTTCATCAAGAAATGTTAGTCAAATACACACAGAAAAACTTTGCCCTACGTTAAACCCATTAAAAAGAAGCATCACCAATTTCACCTTCATTAGTCCCAAATCTGTAGTTGTAAAAAATAAAATATTCTAGCCTACATTTGAAAATAATACTTCAAACTTTAACATATTACCAGACGAGTAAATTGCTGAGTAAACAACGAGGTAGTTAATACATTAAACTTACTCAATAACCATCCTACTTTTTTCTTACTGACGACATCATTTTATAATGAATGGAGAGGCATCCCATGACTAACTTTGCTGATGTGGGTCTCAGTTACAGACAAAGATATTCAGTTATTTTATTAGTTTTCATATAAATTGGTTTGTATCACATTAATCAATAAGTTTAGTTTAATAGTTTTATTATGCACCACATACCCATCTCGTAGGTGGTAGTCAAAATATTACAGTAACAAGCCGTAGTAGTAATGAGCTACGTACAAATTTCCTGATCCCACAACAACTGTAATGAACTATGTAAGTACACTGTGCTCTTTTGCAGTACCTGGGAGATCCAATCAACGTTGTGGAATGGACTCTGTACCTGACTTCCGTGTGTATGGTGCTGCCTGTGTTCCTGGGAACCAGCTGGAGGGCTCAGCAGTTTAACTCAGCCTCCCTCTCCGTCTTCACTGCCTGGTTTACTCTCCTACTATACTTCCAGAGGTTTGTGTGTACTCACCTAGTTGTGGTTGCAGGGGTCGATTCACAGCTCCTGGCCCCGCCTCTTCACTGCGTGTGTGCGTGTGTGTGTGTATGAGTGTGTGCGTGAGTTCGTGGTTGCGTGCATGCGTGTATTTGTGCGTGCGTGTGTGGGTGTGTGTGTGTGTGTACTCGCGCGCACATGTGCTCACCTGGTCCTCGTACCGCAGGTTCGACAGGATAGGGATCTACATCGTCATGTTCCTGGAGATCCTCAACACACTGATGAAGGTGCTCCTCGTCTTCTCTGTCCTCATCGTAGCCTTCAGCCTCTCCTTCTACATCCTCATGTCACACGTAAGTTCCTCACCCCTCATCTTCCTCTTTTGCATCTCTCTCCTTACCTTCTACCCCCGACGCGGGGATCACCTAACAGCGGTGGTGAGGTTTGAGCGTCTTTGCTTGACTAAAAACCCAGTATTCCTCTAACAAGAAAGGATTTTTTTTTTACTTTTTGTAAATAAATGTGGTGTGCTTTATCAGCTATGACTTACAACAGTTTATGGTAACGATATAAACTGTAGATCTTATCTTTCCTCTACCGAACGCCACTGACTCACCACGACTGACACCCCCACCGCCAACTCCACCACCACTGACTCACCAACCACCACTGACTCACACTATATGAGTAATTTAAATTTATCACACTTTAAACATAGCCAGAAAAATATTAATAGAAATGAAACGTGGAAAAAAAGTTAATTTCAAACCAATTCCTCTTTTTTTTTTTACCCAGGGAGGCTACCTCTCCTTCTCCAACGTACCTATGTCCATGATGCACACCTTCTCCATGATGCTGGGTGAGGTAGACTTCCTCAATATCTTCGTTTACCCTTTCTACAAGGAGAGTGTCAGAGGAGAGAGAATTCTCTTTCCCCTCACCACCTTCGGTTAGTCCGATTATTATTATTAACAGTAGCAGTTGTAGTATAAATAGAATTAGCAGCAGTAGTAGTATAATTAGTAGTTGTAGAAATAGTAGTAGTTATAATAGTAGTAGTATAACAATAATAATATCTTTATTTACTACAAGTACATGTACAAGGTATACAGGCCTAGGTGACATCAATGACACACACACACACACACACACACACATATATATATATATATATATATATATATATATATATATATATATATATATATATATATATATATATATATAACCTTTGCATATATATATGCAATCGCAGACAGGCGATATTAACTATGCAAGACAAGCCACGGGGAGAGGTGGAAATCTTTAGCTCAAGTACTTTCACACTTCTCAGTGCGTCATGAGAAAGTCCCTTACTCAGCAACTTGTATATGGAATTCCATGAGACTAGACTACTTAAAGACATTCTCCCAGATAAAGACAGTTGGTTCAGATACGTAGATGATGTTCTTTGCCTGTGGCCGAGAGATCACAACATTGATAGAGTTCCTCCCTAGACTCAGTGGTCTAGTACCTTACCATTACGTTCACAACACAATATGAAATAAACAACACTTTGCCGTTCCTAGATGTTTTAATACATCGAGTTGGTAGAAAATTCAAATTTACAGTCTATAGGAAGTCCAGCAATATGTCGTCATACATTCACTACTATTCCAATCATGAATCCAGGGTAAAAAGGAGTGTGTTCCTCACAATGTTCTTGAGAGATTCAATTATGTTTCTTTCCATGACAGAACTGTTGGGTACAATAATCTGGGCAGCAGTCCACCTTGGTGAGTGATTACAGGAACTAACATGGTTAAAGATAGCGTTCGACTCCTACCCTGTCCTGACTGAGTATTTATGTTGGGCTATTCTGGTTTCCAGAAATTTACCTGTTTGACCAATATATGAGAGAGGACATTGAGTACATGGGACCTTGTAAACCCCACAAACTTTGTTGGAGGGTGTGTTGGAGGGTGTGCTTAATCAGTCTTTGTTTCACAGTTCCTGTGATTTTGGAAGTAAGGTTTATAATGATCTTTGTTAATGCCTCACGTAGACAAACCAGATTCTCATTGTATGGTTAAACTAGTACATTTTCCCTGGCCATCACTTCCTTAGGTTCAGTCTTGTAGAAAGTCTTTCTTGTTGACATTGCTGTCTTCACAACATCTCTGGGATATCTCAGTTTTGTGGCTATGTTGAATATCTTGCTGATTTCATCATCTAGGTACTCTGGACTGCAGATGTGCAAGACTCTCAAGAACATTGTGAGCAACACACTATTGTTTACCCTGGATTCATGACTGGAATAGTAGTGAATGTATGACGTCACATTGCTGGACTGTAAATTTGAATTTTTTATCAACACTATGGATTAAAACATCTAGGAACGGCAAAGTGTTGTTTATTTCATGTTGTGTTGTGAACGTAATGGAAGGTACTAGATCACTGAGTCTAGGTAAGAACTCATCAATGTTGTGATCTCTCGGCCACAGGCAAAGAACATCATCTACTTATCTGAATCAACTAGCTTTATCTGGGAGAATGTCTTTAAGAAGTCTGGTCTCATAAAATTCCATACACAAGTTGCTGAGTAAGGGGCTGAGGGGTTTCCCTTTGCCATGCCTTGTTTTTGAGCAAAGTATTTCCCTTCAAACACGAACTTGCAATCAGTAACACAAAGTTTTATCAATTCAACTATTATGTTCGTGGGGTAGGGCATGGGAAAGTTTTCTAGTTCCTCTTCAAGGTACGAAAGCAAGTCAGGGACAGGGACTCTGGTGAACAGAGCTGTGACATCAAAGCTCACTAGGGTAAAGTCATATGGGACATTTAATTTTTGGAGCCTTTCAGTAAGGTCAACATTATTTTTAATATGTGCATTAGAGATCCTACCGACCATGGGAGTTAGAAGTTTGACCACACATCTAGATAGGGTATATGCTGCTGAGCCTACTGATCGTATGATAGGACGGGCTGGGTACCCTGGCTTATGAGTCTTGATTACCCCATAAAGATATAGTCGAGTTGCAGACCTTGCCGACAGATGTTAAATTAATTCATTATTCCCCTTCAATAACGTTGGTGTTTATTGAAATGGCTGTTGACCTGGTCGGTGGGGTTCTTAATGAGCGGTTCATACATTTCATTATCACTCAATAAATGGTTCATTTTCCTTAAATATTCAGTTTTATCCAAGATAACTACGTTAGCTCCAGGACCCTGGATTAGGAACATATGATTCCTGAATATTTATTATGAAAATTTACGTCGGTTAAACTGACTATTAAGTAGACTGTATAATTGTGAATTTAAGTGAACTTGACTTATTTAAGTATTTTGTTTTGTCTACAAGGTTATAATTATTAATCTAATTATCTCATAGATAAAACCTATTACACTTAACTAATTTATTACATTGGTGGTACGTATATCCTAACGCCTCCTCTGGCAAAACTGCAAGAAAATTGGCCAATATCAAGTAACCTTACCTGTTGTGTGCATTGTAATACCCACTGGGAGGCGAACCTAAATTATTGAAGTCACCCGGTGGAGCCAACATGGCGTCATCCAGCTACCGCATCCCATTTCCTTCCGAACCATCCTTATGGTTCAGTTTATTTATATATCTGGACCCTTCTAGATGTATTTCCTCTTCACTTCTCATGTAGTGAAAATTTCGCCGTTAGTATTTCTAAAGGACACTACAAACTTAGAGAAACATACATGGGCCAGCCGGTTCGCCCTTCCCCGGTTTTTGCTCCTACTACTCTCCTATTTTGTATACATATGTTTATTAAAATTAGTGATATTTCTGGGTGTGTAATACATTTTCCTTGTCAGAATATTAAGTCTTTAAATATTACAATAATTCTACTTTTCTTAATTAATTTATTACATTATATAAGGAAATTATCGGGAATATGTTGGTTCCCTGTGACTTATCACCTTTAAAAATCACATTAACATTACACACCTGCATTATTATATAAACATTATTATCCTTACCAATTATGACATTTAAATCATAGGAAAATTATAAAAAAAATTCTACAAATATAATCTAAACTTGTAAGAATAATAATAAAAAAAACATTCCCTAAAAAAAGTTTATACTTAACATCTCAAAAATCCTAAATATATATCGAATCCTACTTTATACCCATTTAAATTTGATTCTAAGCCATACTATGAGCATCAGAGCACCTTACCAGTATATAATCAGTCTTCCAAAACAGATCTCTCTCAAAAAATTATCAATAAAACAATGTTTACTAATCCCCTGACAAAGCTAACACATCCCTCCTTAAAACCCATTAAATTTCATAATTATGTTACTCCCTATTCACCAATATATTTCTTGCAAGTTTCGCCGATCCTCGTAGAATAGCCTAGCCTAAAATCATGTAATTTTACAGACCCTGCCTATGAAAACACTAACTTTATGAAATATAAACATCTTGTCAACAAAACTAGGCAGCCTATCTGCTATATGCCAGATACTCTTAATAAACAGATGCAACTACTTAATTACTATATTTAAATAATTACTATAATGTAACACATGAATCCTATATTTCTAAGCTACATTTACACTAAGACGCACCAAAATGTGGTCTATTTTTCATTTCCAGTTAGTGAGATTGTTGTTCCAGCCACGATATCTTGATTTTTATTATTCGACTTATGAGTCAAGCTACGTCATGCACTAACTCTTCTCTCTGCCTTCCCTCCTGCCGTGCCACGCATAACGCGGGCATAAACAGTCCTGCTGGGAATGTTCATGATTTTGATGCCCATACTGCTCATCAACCTGCTCATTGGTCTTGCTGTTGGTGACATCGAGAGCGTCAAGAAGGATGCTCAGCTCAAGCGAATCGCCATGCAGGTGAGCTCACCATTGACACGTGTTGAGTTGCAATTGGTGTTGAATTTCCACTCATATGAGTGACAAGTGTTGAATTACCACCCACATGAGTGTCTTGTGTTGTTGAAGCAGCAAGCTCCTGAATAAGTGTGTATACACATATATACATGTAAACGAACTCACATGAAGAAAAAAGGCAGAAGAAAAAGGGGTATTGTATATTTTGGCCTGACATTGAAGCCGTCTCCAGCAGACAATATTCTGATAAGGGCAGAAATAATTATACAGTGTCATAAATATATTGTCTTTTGTTTCAGTTTCTCCCTGTGGGTTTGTTTGTAGCCTAGAGGCAATGTGCGGCGTGAATATGATGCAGAGAATTCATAGTTGGAGACTAAAAGGAGGTGCAAGGTTACTATGAATATTATTCAGTGGACTGAGGATAAGTTATTGAGGTGGATTGGACATATAGAGAGGATGGAGCATAATAAGATGACTTGAAGGGTGTATAAATCTGTAGTGGAGGAAAGGAGGTGTAGGGGGTCGTCCTAGAAAAGGTTGGAGGGAGGGGGTTAAATGAGTTTTTTTTAATGAGTTTTTAAATGAGTTTTTTTTTTGGCGTGCGTGAGCGTGTTAGATAGGAGTGGAGACAAGTGTATTTTAAGACGACGTGCTGTTGGAGTGTGAGAAAGGTAACATTTATTTAGGGATTCAGGGAAACCAGTTAGCCAGACTTTAGTCTGGAGGTGAAAAATACAGTGCCTTCAGTCTGAAAGGGTGGTGATTATTATTATTATAATCCAAAGGAAGCACTAAACCTACTAGGGTCATACAGCGCTGCAGGATAGGAATTGATGCAGGATCAAATTATAAGTAAGGGTGGCGAGGACAATAAAGGTAGGAGGGGCTGTGAGGAGTGCTAAAGGAAGGATTATCAAAGATGGTGCATTAATTCAGTTGCTGTCAAAAAGTCGAAGAGGGAGTCTGTGTCAAAGGTGGGGCCGTCAGCGAGGAGGGAAGATAAAGTAAGGGTGTCAGAGCGGTGACGACGTCGGAGGAAAATTCTTCTTGCCCGTTGATAGACAGGACAGTCCAATAAAATATGGGAAATTGAAACAGTAACTAGACAATTCTCACAAAGTGGAACAGGACGCCTCTCCATGAGATACCCATGAGTTAGACGAGTGTGTCCGATGCGAAGACAAGAGAGTGTTGTCTCCCAACCTCGGCATCGATGACAGGAAGGCCAGAAACCCAAATTTGGTTTGATAGAATTAATTTGTTATGAGTCATATCAGACCAACATTGTTGCCAACGGTTGCGAAGGTGGGTAGAGATTACAGCAAAATAGTCAGAGGATGGAATACCTCTATAAGAAACTGGTAGGTCATGTACTGCAGATCGCTCAGCAGAGTCTGACTGCACATTGCCCTGAAATCAACATGACCAGGGACCCAACAGAAAACGATTTATTTATTATTTCTAGTAATGTGGCACAACCAAATTTATATACCAAGAGCTAGAGGATGAGGTGAATCAAATTTTTTAATAGCTTGCAAAGCACAAAAGGAGTCTGAGACGATTACAAACATTGAAGTAGGCATAGATACAATACGGATAATTGCAATGAGAATGGCATACAATTCAGCTGTAAAAATCCTAGCCGAGTCTAATAAATGACCTCGCACCACACTGCCAGGAAACACTGTTGCAAACCCAACACCATCAGAGGATTTAGAACCATCAGTGAACACTGCAACGACATGAGAATGAGATCAGAAGTGATTAAGAAAAAGAAAGCGAGAAGCAACTGTAGGAATTTGGGCATAAAGCAGTGAGAAAAAACAGACACTAGCTGTCGGAACTTCCCAAGGGGGAAGTGAAAAGTTAGATGCTTGATGAACATGTAAAGGGGGCAACTGAAGAGAAGACAAGAGCGATTGAAGACGAAGAGAAAAGGGATGGAGTAAACAGGGGCGGCGAACAAATGATGGACCTCTGTTAACGTCCATTACTAACCTGTATGTAGAAGGATAGTGAAGGCCATGAGAGCGGACAAAATAGCGGAGGCAATGAGCATCGCGACCATCGATCAAGGATGGGACATTTGCTTCTACATAGAGGCTCTCGACAGGTGAGGAGCGAAAAGCACCTTGACATAAATATAATCCCTAATGATGGATGGGATCGAGTTTAGAAAGAGTTGCAGGAGATTCCGCAGAATATATCTGGTCACCATAATCTAGCTTCGATAAAATTAAGGCTGAATGCAGTCGATGGAGGGTTCGACGATTTACCCCCCATGAAAGATGAGCATGGGTTTTAAGGAGGTTCAGCCGGCTATGACAACTTGCTTTCAGGGAGGCAATGTGAGGTTTCCAAGACAACTGGCGATCATACAGTAGGCAGAGAAATCTGACTATCAAGTTCAGGGATTCGTGAGTCATACAGGTACAACGGAGTAACAGGGACGATCGAACGTCTGGTGAAAGTAATTTGTTGTGTTTTAGCAGTAGAAATTTTAAACCCTTGAGTAGTGGCTCAATAGGAAACTGTTGAGAGCATTCTGGAGTGAGGCTGCTACTAGGTGACAGTCAGCGCCTGCACAAGCTATAGCGAAGTCATCAACATAGAGTGATGACCAAATATTAGATGGGAGAACAGATGTCAGAGCATTTATAGCAAGGACAAAAAGTGTGGTGCTAAGGATACATCCCTGGGGGACACCTTCAGCTTGGACAAAGTCCGGGGAAAGCAAATTATTAACCCGAACCCGGAAATGTCTCTCAGATAAGAAGTTTGCGAGAAAAAATGGCAGATTGCCTCGGAGGCCTAGGGAGTGAGCTTGGGCCAAGATGTTATACCTCCAAGTAGTGTCATATGCTTTTTCAAGATCAAAAAAGACTGCAAAGGCCAGTAACTCTCTGGCAGGCTTGGAGGGAGGAAACGAGGAACATGGAGTGCTTTAGAGATACGGACAAGATAATTTCCGATTTCCGTGGCAACTTCAAGAGGGTTTGCAACACTGACACCGGCAACCTGGAGATTGGGAGCAGAGTCTGGAGAGAACTTGACACTCAGTTCCCACACTTTTCTCCAAACTGCACTCATTAAGGAAGCAGAAGCAATGGTAGAAACATAATCTTGCCAGCAAGTGCGTTTAGCTTCAGGATATGTCGGGCGACCGCTCTCGCCCGTTTAAAATCAAGGAGACGCTCTGTGGTCCTATTGTAACGATATCGGCCCCATGCAGCATGTTTCAAACGTACTGCACGAGCACAAGCAGACCACCAAGCCACGCATTTCTGAGAATGCTTGCTCGAGGTTTGAGGAATAGAATGTGAAGCTGCAGTTAAAACTGAGGTTGAAAATAAGTGTAACTGCTCATCAGTAGAGGACGAAGAAGGGTTCTCACTAAAAGTAGTTTGATGCGAGTACAGATCCTAATTCGCACGTTCAAATTGCCAACGTGGGCTTCAAGGACCGTGAGAATATGAATGGGAAGTAAGGAGGATAGGAAAATGATCGCTGCCATGTAAATCTGAGAGCACAGACCAGGTAAAGTCAAGTGCAGTTGACGCGAAGCAAACAGAGATCAATGCAAAAGAGAGATTGAGTGCGAGAGTCAAAATGGGTGTGAGCACCGGTATTTAAAACATGGAGGAGAAAAGAGGTGAGAGGAGCCTCTAACTGATCGCCACGGGAGTCACAGTGAGACCCTTTCCCAAGAGGAAATGATGAGCATTAAAATCACCTAATAACAGAATAGGTGGCGGTAAGGAAGAAACAAGAAAGGCAACATCTGGGATAGATAATGCTCGAGAAGCAGATACAATGAACATTCTGTATACCACTTGTTCAAGTAGATGCTGGCTGCTGTGTAATGCAGCGAAGTATGAATGAAGATCTGATGGTATGGTATACCAGTGCACACAAGAAGTGCACTTTCGTTAAAAGTTCCATCAGGATAAGGATCAGATGAATGTAATAAAACATAGCCAGAGACGGGATGGATAACAGCAGAACGTAATTTAGTTTCTTGAAAACAGACACAAACAGGGGAAAACTGGGAGAACAACACCTGAAGCTCACAACGATTACCCCAGAGGCCTCGGATATTCCAATGTAAATAAGCAATGATTTGCGAGAAATGTATACAGGGAATATGAAGCAGTAGGTGTCTACGAACTAGTAGGGGTATTAAAGTCTATGTGTGGAGGTAGTGGAAAACGAGTAAGCAGCGAAGGATTGTAAAGCTACGAAGAAAAGAGCTGTGCAAATAGTTTAGACGAGTGAGAAGAGATGGGAGGTGGATCAGTGTCCATCTGTGGTTTTGTCTCCAAATTATATTCGGAGATAACTTCAAGTGTTTCAGATGACAAGGAAGTTGCATGTTGTACGACATCAGAGGTAGAAGGGGGAGATTGAATAAAGATTGGAGATTTGATGGAAGTTACCAAAGAAGGGGAGCATGAGAGGGTAGAGTTAACTTGGGAAGAAACTTGGGAGGGGACAGGAGAGGAAGAAACTTGAGAGGGGACAGAAGAAGAGGGGACTGTACGAGGGGAAGCATGAACCTCTACGCTGATAACATAACTAGTAAGAGGTATAGAACTAGGTACAGAGACTGGAAAGAAAAAATGTTTGGAAAGGCTATGTGAAGAAGGGGAAAAAGGAGGTTTGATCTTTGGGGATGGTTTAGACTTCGGAGAAGTAGAGAGACGAGGGGAAGGTGTAGTTGTGCAAGGTCTTGTAGACATAGAAACATGCGAGCGAGAAGATGAAGATTCAAGGACAGTATTAGACGTCGAGGTAGGGACCTCGGAGACCTGGACTGCATAAGAGTTAGAGGTGACTGAGGAAGTTGTGATACTAGAGACTGTGGAAGTAGGCACTACCGAGGTTGGAGGTCTCTTAGTGACTCTAGAATAAGAAAGTCGTGGAAGTCTTCCCTGGAGGTGCAGATGAGAGATTGCCATGACATATGTGAAACCTTCTTTCTCTTTGAAACAACGGATTTCCCATTCTTTTTACGTAAACTTGGCAACGGCGAGAAAAAGCTCTGTGAGCCTCATTACAATTAAGGCAAGAGTGATTCAGGTTGCAGGATGTATTTGCATGGTCGTCAGCACCACAGACTGGGCCCTCTGTCATGGACCTGCAATATTTTGCTGGGTGGCCAAAGCGTCAGCAATTTCTGCACTGTTGTGGTGTAGGGATCAGCTCTCGGACTTGGACACGGTGTCTCGCAATATAAACTGAGGACGGAAGCTCACGGCAGTCAAAAGTTATGCAGGGGTAGTGTCTCCGCCCGCGGGCAGGAAGTATATACTTGTCTACTTTGAGAATTGGGAAGTCTTGGAAATTACGTTTAACAATGGTATGAGGTAGAATGATGGTACCACTACAAGAATTGAGAGAATTGTGTTTTTGAATTGTTACAGGGATAGCATCTACTGTGGTATGGAGAGAAAGATTGTGGGCTTGGCCAGCATTTTGTACCATGGTGATGCGTGCACCGCTCTTGAGATCAGGAGTGCCTTGCTGATATTATGATCTGAAAGACAGTTAGTAGGAGATGTCGGTTGTAGAGTAAAAAACATAGTCCATTGTGTACTTGGAAACGTAGTGTGTAAGGGAAGTGAGTGTCGTACCGGTCTTTTCTGGGCAGAGTGAGAAGTAATAGTAGTATCATCAGTTAATGGTCTTGGTCGTTTAGGTGTGGGACCGGAGTTGGTCCGACTTGAGATGGTCGGGCGATCCGAGAATCATTGCACCGTAGAGGGAGAAGCTGTAAGCGTGGTCAAAGAAGTTCGGAGGTCGGATGTATCGAAAGAGTCAGGCAGAATCTTGGTATCTGGAGTTGGTGACGAAACGGCACCAGCAGAAGGTACAGAGGCATTAGAAAAGTACAAAGAATAGTCAAATAACGAGGTAGGGTCGGAACAGGGTGTGGTAGCAGAAAGGGGCTCGGGAGGAGCTGGTTCATGGATTTGGGGCTCCATGGTTATGTCACGTCTTTCTTTTTGTTTTTGAGAAAACAAAAGAAAACAGGAAAGAAAAAAAAAGAAAAAAAAAGAGTAAAAAAGGAAGGAAAATGGAGGAAGAGCTCCTAGGAGGAATTAAAGGACCGTAAATCCCCCTCCGCGCCCGAGAGGACCCCAGCACCACCAGTAGTGCAGATGCTGCATGGAACCCGTCCCATACCCTACCCTTCATGCCAGTAAACCAGCAATCCGGGATAGCAACCTCACATCTACCGAGCCACCTCGGTGGACAAAAGACAGGATGGTTTAATACCCACCACAAAGCATACCTCCTTCGGCCACCACCTCCCGGAATCCGACAGGCAGCCTCCAGAAATACACCCGTCACCCGAAAGACACCCAAAGTCACCCCCCGGGAGACTGGAGAGGGAGTGGAACATCCCCAGGTGATCCAGATTCCATGGCAAACTACACCACCACCAAGGACCCCAACGGAATGGGATGGACCACGGTACCCTTCCCCCTACCTAGGGAAGAGAGAGAGAGAGAGAGAGAGAGAGAGAGAGAGAGAGAGAGAGAGAGAGAGAGAGAGAAGAACCTCAAAGGTTGAAAACAGGAATTTGATAGGGGAGGGATGGGGAGAGGAGGAAAGGGAGTGGAGGAATGGGGAGGATGGGATAGGGAAAGGGGACTGGGGGGTAATTAGGTTCGATCTGAGGAAGAAGATCAAAAGGTCCAATTCCTCAGACCAATAGCCTCTTTACCACAACAAGGAGCCCCCCCTTAAAGAGGTGAAGGGGCGGTAAGGATATTGTATTTTGGGAGGGGTATCTGAGTTGTAGTGTCTCCTTGCCTCTAGCAAGATAGTAATGGTGAAAATACTTCTATATCACGTAACTCTACCTCGGTAAGGGATGGCCGGTGTGTGAAAAATGTTTGGATTTAATGCGTATTTGTTTATTAGTACTCATTTAGCTGCATTTGCGGGAAATCGAGCTCCATCTTCTGAGTCCTGCTTTTAGACTTTGAATCAGCTTGTATTACACCAGTATGGCCTAAGAGGTATACTGCAATACTCCCATTTATCTTATATTCATTTGTTTTCCTGACCCCGCGCCGCCAGGTGGAGCTTCATACGGAACTGGAGAGGAAGATGCCTGAAGTGATCATCCAGAGGGTCAACAAGTCAGAAGTACTGGTGTATCCAAACTCCAGCTGTTGCAAGACGATCCTGCACAACATCCTCAGCGCTTTCAACTTTGCCTGCCCCATGAATAATATATCCAGATCAGGTGAATCCGATGTTCTCCCTTTACAAGTACTTTATACTTCAGCTCTGCTCCCAAATCAGTGCTTTTCTCTATTTCATCTGAAGCTAAATGTATCAAATTTGAATTAACTAGTTCAAATTCTGTTTTAGTAATTTATATACATTTTTTTTTACACAGGGTTTTACAAGGTTAGTTAAGGATTCCTAACTTTATTAACAAGCTAAGAGCTGTTACCTACATTAGCTCATTTGAATTTTATGTGTACCTATGAAGATTGAGACACTTATGCAACATATTGGCATCTTTATTGAAGAAACGTTTTGCCACACAGTGGCTTCATCAGTCCAATACAAAGCAGAAAGTTGTAAGGAGAGGAGGAGTTTGAGGTAATCAGTCCCTCGGCCTGGAGTCGATGTGTTCAGTCCATCAGTCTTGTAGAAGACTTCTATTTACCATTCTGGGAAGGTTTAGGTACGCTTATATAATAGTAAATAATACATATTAGAATTAGAGAAGTAACCGTAGATATTATTAATGTAGTCCTAGGACCATAACATAGGTAGGATTAGGCCTTTAATATAGGCGAATATTAGCTAGAGAACTGGCAACCCAAAATTCAAATGTGTCCCGGTGGCCTGGTGGCGGTCTCGCTTCACACACGGAGGGCCCGGGTTCGATCCCCGGAGGGGTGGAAACATTTCGACGTGTTTCCTTACACCTGTTGTCATGTTCACCTAGCAGCAAATAGGTACCTGGGTGTTAGTCGACTGGTGTGGGTCGCATCCTGGGGGACAAGATTGAGGACCCCAATGGAAATAAGACAGACAGTCCACGATGACGCACTAACTTTCTTGGGTTATCCTGAGTGGCTAACCCTCCGGGGTTAAAAATCCGAAGAAAATCTTATCTCTTAAGACGGGAGTCGGAGAAACACCAGCTCTCTACTTGGAGTACAGAGACCATCGTGACAAGACGTGACGTGTGAATTATTATTATTAATAATATTTTATATTCGAAAATAAGCTCCAAACCCGTATGGGTCATACCTAATATGACCCATACGAGTTCGGCGCTTTTGTTTCAATATAATAACGATAATTTGATTTCTTCATTGACCGAGGCTTACTGATGTACCTCTTAAAAATTAATATATACCGAATCATAATATTTTGGGGTTTGCGATTGGAAAGAGAAAAATTTTCATTTTTTGTTTGTAGCAATTTGATAAACAGGCTTTAACAGTAAATAAATTAAGAGAGCATCAGAAGAGACGAGGAGCCGACATGCTTAGCTAAACTTATCATTAATCGCCTATCCTGACTCCTAACAGCTGGGTCAAGCCTAGGCACTCTCACTAATCCTGTTAGAAATTATATGGGGGATTTTCACAAGAACACAATCTCGTATTAACTTTCCACCCACGCAATGGGAAGAACCCTAGACACAAAAAACAAATTGCAACTTACTGATGTTGATGTATCGTGGAGACTTGTGGGGGACTTTAGAAACACTGAGGTCGCAAGCAATGTCCTTCCTTCAATGGCCACCGTCTCATCTCCTTAACTAACTCCGAAACCCTCGATTAGGAACGTATGGTTCCTGTGTATTTATTATACTGGCACCATATAATTAGCTAACTGGTATAATTATAAAGAAGTTATGTAGGCTTGACAGCGTATTTTGTCTGATCTACTAATTTCAATTACTGAACACATTATTTCAACTGAGTGAAAAAATATAACTTACCAAATTATTATCTTGATGATATATCCTAACGCCTCCCAACAGAGAGGTAACCTAATACTGGCCAATACCTTGCTACTTTACCTGATGTGTTGGGATTAATACACACTGGAAGGCGTACATTAATTATTGGATGATATATACGGTAGGCAATATGGCGACATCCAGTTACCACCTCCCATTTTTCATCCATATCATACTTTATGGTCTCGTTTTTTATATATCTTAACCGTTCCAGATGTATTTCCTCTTCACTTATCTTATATTACAAATTTCGCCAATAATGTTTCTATCGACCAGTATTGAGTTAAATAGATGCACAAACTCGCTCGTCCGTCCTATTTTGTACACATATTTTTATTTAAATACAGTGACACTTCCAGGTGTGTAATACATCTTCCTTATCAAAATATTAACTTTTCCAACATTATAACAAATACATTTTACTTAATTAACTGATTAAAATAAGGAAATTATAGGGATATTAGTTCCCCTGTGAATTATCACCTTTCAAAAGTCACACTAATATTACACACCTACACTACTATATAAACAATATTATCCTCATCAATTATTGCACACAAATCACAGATAAATTTACAAAATTTTCTACAAATCCTAACAACTGCTCGTCTTACCAAACACCTGAACCTCGTCCACCTTCCCAGCTCACCCACAACACGGCCTTTTGCTTGCCTTAATTACCAACATGAACAAATGGACTTAAGCATCACTGAAGGGGTGAGGGGGGTGGGATTGAGATATATATTAAACTAAGTTCCGCGTCAGATCGTTATTTTCAATAACGAAAAAACAATTCTTACTGATCACCACAAACACATTCTCATACAAATAATTACTTGTAATCGTTTTCTATTTGGGCAGCTGTGGAGGATGCAGAGACTGGTAGCAGCGACAAATACCTGTGTGAGGCTTTCAACGCTCACCGTAAGAAGTTAAGAGACATCTCAGCAGTGTTGGACCAGCAGACTAAGCTCCTCCGCATGATCATGCAGGTCTTGTCCACTTCTAATGCTATATTTATGTTGTTTTAATTTTTGTTCGAGACTTTTACCAGTTTGACCGTAATAAACTTCATCGCAACTTTTACAAGGAATCTTAAAGGCACATCCGCCAGCCTTTTTGGGGGGAATTCTTTATCAAAAGTTTTTGTACTGTATCAAGATTTTTAAATACAACTTTGATATTAAAAGTCTTAAGAAGAAAAGGCATATGAACCAAGTTTTCATGGTAAGGGAGAACCAACATATTTTTAGTTGAATAAGGTTGGTTGTCTTTTTGAATTGTAAAAAGCATTTCTAGCTATTTTAAAGGATTTATGAATTACGTTTCTTGGGTATTCTTAACTAGTACTGACAGAATGCATGCAGCCTTAGTGATGTTCTTATTACTATAGGCTTTAAACTGAACTTAACGAGAGATATTCGTCTGTCAGTTTATGCAGTAGTACTTTGATTCCTATTTCATGGATTGAAGTAGTGTTGTGGTAGAGTCCAGGTAACATGCAATCTTAATGACCATCGTATAGTAGATAGGTTTAACACCAGACTATAGAGACAGCTATTGATTATTTAATTCCAGAAATGCTCCTCCTCCCATTCAACTAAATCAACATTATATGCTTCAATTTTCTTACTGCATCTTTCTTGCAGAAAATGGAGATCAAGAGTGAGGCAGATGAATGCGATGAGGGCGTCTCACTGGACGACTGTATAAAGGAACCTTCTACCTCCTCCTCCTCCTCCTCCAGGTACTCAGCCTCCTCAAGAAGATCCCGGTACTCTACAAATTATTAACACGACCTTACTCCAGGAGTACGCTAATGGTCAGGAAGACTGATACCTTCCTAAGTTCCTTCCTCTACGAGTACACTGATGGTCAGGAAGACTGACTCCTTGCTACGTTTCTTCCTCCAGGTGTACATTTGTTCCCTGGTAAATGTACTGACCTATTTGATCGTAACATTTTCGTTCGTGTCGTAGCTTATTTGAATGACTTTTTAAGTCCCAAGCTCCGTGAAACACTGAATGTATGTCCGTGGCATCACGCACTATCCTTGTACTTGATCTTTTGAAAAGGTCGAGACAAATATAGTTTGTACTTTTCAATCTTCGTGTGTGCCTTTCGATGTCATCCTAAAATAGATCTTGTATTTTGTTTTAGTGTATCTGCCTATCCACACCGTCGTGCTCCAGAACTAAATGGAACCGAGTAATTGTGCAATATTTTGTAAGAACTCATTTAATGAGAATCATTATTATGGTAAAAGGCTATAGGAAATATATTTTGTGTTTCTGCCGCTGACTATATAAATTATGATTTTAATGATGTATTATCTTTGTGTGGGTGTATAAAGATGTTACTCTGATAATGAGCTGCTTGGCTGAACTTAAATCCTGAGTGTTAGTTAATGTGTTAGTTTTTTTTTATACATCTCATACTTATCCTGTGAGAGATACTCGAAAAAGATTACATGGCTCCAGGGACTAGGCCCCAGTATTTTTAATTTCCAAGTAAGTTACAGTGAAATTGACCTACTTAAAAAATTTATTTATTGACACTCAAAACTGAGCTGTTTACGTAAATATGAATTCACACATAAATGCATTACAATTTAGCTTAAATTGTTATGAATTATTTGCAACGGGCAAAATGAGGATATTTCTCCAGAACAGCTGATAATATGCCACTGTGGATAAAAATACTTTGACATTTCTTAATCATTTTCTGAGAGAATTGACTCTGAATTCGTGAAATTTTTCGCTTTCCAGCACATAATGTCACAGGGTGTGACGACAGTTTCACTGTCAAAGTTTACTCGTACATTTAGTTAACTGTACGTCAGCTGATGGTGCAAAGTCCAAGAGGTACGTAAAGCCCAAGAGGTACGTAAAGCCCAAGAGGTACGTAAAGCCCAAGAGGTACGTAAAGCCCAAGAGGTACGTAAAGCCCCAAGAGGTACGTAAAGCCCAAGAGGTACGTAAAGCCCAAGAGGTACGTAAAGCCCAAGAGGTACGTAAAGCCCAAGAGGTACGTAAAGCCCAAGAGGTACGTAAAGCCCAAGAGGTACGTAAAGCCCAAGAGGTACGTAAAGCCCAAGAGGTACGTAAAGCCCAAGAGGTACGTAAAGCCCAAGAGGTACGTAAAGCCCAAGAGGTACGTAAAGCCCAAGAGGTACGTAAAGCCCAAGAGGTACGTAAAGCTAGATGTCACTACTGCCCGCTAGGCAATAGTGACATCTAAAAGTCTGCTGATTTTGTTGGATCCACCATACATATGTGGCCCGTTCTGCGTGATAGAATGATAACAGATCGACCGACTAGTGCAAGTCTTTCAGCTTCAAATCAATGAAGATAAATCAAAGTTTTCTTTATTATTATCCACAAACTACTAGTAAACAACCCGAGGTTATTATGTGCCTCTTCCTTGACGGCATAAGCCGCCTCTTGAAAAACTGGAGCACGCATCAATAACTGGGCCTCTATGCAACAAAGAGAACTGTTTGCCATACTCCTTGCACTCAAATGCGTCCATGTATCTAAGGTCAATACTTATATTTATTATAAGGAAAGACACAAAAACTAAATGTACAAAAATATAACTATATTAATAGTAAACTAATGTATACAACATACAACCTACCCACTACATAAAGAAAAAACAAACACCAGTACACCTTTACCAAGTACTTACATTAGCTCACTAGCACACTGCTACTAGTGGTTAAAACATATATAAACAGGGAGGCTCCACGACACATCCCCTTCTGCCGGCCTCTTAGCCTACCTGGAGTCTACCTGGAGGGTATTCCGGGGATCAACGCCCCCGCGGCCCGGTCCATGACCAGGCCTCCTGGTGGATCAGGGCCTGATCAACGAGGCTGTTACTGCTGGCGGCACGTAGTCCAACGTACGAACCACAGCCCGGCTGATCTGGCACTGACTTTAGGTATCTGTCCAACTCCCTCTTGAAGACAACCAGGGGCCTATTGTTAATTCCCCTTATGGCTGGTGGGAGGCTGTTGAACAGTCTTGGGCCCCGGACACTTATTGTGTTTTCTCTTAGTGTACCAGTGGCGCCCTTACTTTTCACTGGGGGTATGTTATTTTTGTTATTTCTGTGATTTCTGTGTGCAGGTTAGGGACCAGTCCCTCCATAATCTTCCAGGTGTAGATTATGATATATATATATATATATATATATATATATATATATATATATATATATATATATATATATATATATATATATATATATATATATATATATATATATATATATCGCCTGCGCTCCAGTGATCCAGTGAGTACAAGTCAAGGGCTTCCAAGCGTTCCCAGTAGTTAAGGTGTTTGATGGAACTTATACGTGCCGTAAAGGTTCTCTGTACATTCTCTAGATCTGCAATTTCACTTGCCTTAAATGGGGATGTTAATGTACAGCAGTATTCTAGCCTAGAGAGAACAAGTGATTTAAAAAGGATCATCATTGACTTGGCATCTCTTGTCTTGAATGTTCTTATTATCCATCCTATCAGTTTCCTTGCAGATGTGATAGTGGCATTGTTGTGGTCCTTGAAGGTGAGGTCTTCGGACATTACCACTCCCAGGTCCATCACATTGCTTTTCCGCTCTATTGTGTGATTAGAGTTTGTATTATACTCAGTCCTAGCTATTATTTCCTCCAGTTTTCCATAACGGAGTAGTTGGAATTTGTCTTCATTGGTTTATATATTCTTTGAGATTTGCCGTGTCCTCAGTGGATGACTCTCATGCAGATCCTAGTATCGTCTGCAAAGGATGATACGGTGCTATGTCTATGTCTGATATGAGAATCAGGAACAAGATAGGGGCGAGTACTGTGCCTTGTGGAACAGATCTCTCTACTATGGCAGCTTCCAATTTAACTCTGTTTACCACTACTCTTTGTGTTCGATTGGTTGGAAAGTTGAAGATCCATCTGCCTACTTTGCCAGTTATCCCTTTAGCATACATTTTGTGTGCTATTACACCATGATCGAACTTGTCAAAGGCTTTTGCAAAATCCGTGTATACTACATCTGCATTCTGTTTGTTTTCCAGTGTATCTAATACCATATCATAGTGGTTCAATAGTTGCGAGAGGCAGGAGCGACCTGCTCTGAAACCATATTGCCCTGGATTGTGCAATTTCTGAGAGCCCAAGTGGTTTGCAATCCTGCTTCTTAGAACTCTTTCAAAGATTTTTATGATGTGGGACGTTAAAGCTATTGGTCTATAATTCTTAGCTATTGCTTCGCTGCCCCCTTTATGGAGTGGGGCTATATCCGTTGTTTTCAGTGACTTTGGAATCTCACCTGTGTCTATGCTCCTTCTCCATAGCATACTTGGGGCCCTGCAGGCAAAACATTATTATCTTTACTCTCCACTACACAGGCCCCTACACACAATAAAACCTTAAAGGAAATATGAGGAGAGTAAATACAAAAATTATTAAAACAACCTATGGCCTAAACTTACCCAAAAAGCCACCCTCATACTCACACAAAGACCAAACCACCGACGTCTTATGACGTCTTGCTCCAGCCGCCGCTCTGCTCTTCCCATACTGCCACATACACACCTCTCCTGTCCTGGCTGTTCTTCAGGACTAATACGCGTCTGGTTTCAGAACAAACCCCGTTTTTTATACACATATTTTCTACAATACCCTGCGTAATAGCTC
The DNA here is from genome assembly GCA_009830355.1 of Cherax destructor. Taxonomy (NCBI): domain Eukaryota; kingdom Metazoa; phylum Arthropoda; class Malacostraca; order Decapoda; family Parastacidae; genus Cherax; species Cherax destructor. Next base: position 45,598 of record WNWK01006870.1, read on the forward strand.
TCGTCTTATTAAGTATAAGTTGTGGCATGCTTGTGTCAGAAGCCAGACACAGGTATTTTATGAATTATTATGTGAGAAATTACGTGCAAGTAATTTGGGTGAGGTAAGTGGGACTTAGTCACAGTAGGTCGCAGAACTGTCACTCCCTCGATGCCCACTTTATCACCACTCTCACAAAAAGCTAGACCTAATATTAAATTATTAATTACAATATTAAACATTAATACCAATAATGGTAAATTATAAAATAACATGGACTGAATATGATTTGGCTTGCTGGGTACACTATATACTTTTTTTTTTTTTTTTTTTTTTCAACAAGTCGGCCGTCTCCCACCGAGGCAGGGTGACCCAAAAAGAAAGAAAATCCCCAAAAAGAAAATACTTTCATTATCATTCAACACTTTCACCACACTCATACATAATCACTGTCTTTGCAGAGGAGCTCAGATACGACAGCTGAGAAAAGTCCCTCCCAGCTGTCACTATCTCAGACCCCTCCTTTAAAGTGCAGGCATTGTACTTCCCATTTCCAGGACTCAAGTCCAAATAAATCAATTAACTGGTTTCCCTGAATCCCTTCACAAAATGTTACCCTGCTCACACTCCAACAGATCGTCATGTCCCAAAAACCATTCGTCTCCATTCACTCCTATCTAACACGCTCACACATGCTTGCTGGAAGTCCAAGCCTCTCGCCCACAAAACCTCCTTTACCCCTTCCCTCCAACCTTTTCTAGGACGACCCCTACCCCGCCTTCCTTCCCCTACAGATTTATACGCTCTCCAAGTCATTCTACTTTGATCCATTCTCTATACTTATTGTACATAAATTATAATGGTGTTATTAGAAAAAAATTCGTGTTACCACTTACCATTTAATTACTGGATCACAATTTTTATTTGTAACACCCTAACACTACCCTAGAAGCTAGAGTTTACGATGGCCAATGCAAAACTGCTATACATTATGGGTAAGCATCACTTAGCTAAGGTGTGTTGCTGGGAAGGATCGGAGTCCCCTATTTTTCTGTTCTTGTAGCTGAATTGTAAGGGTTTTCCACAGTATTTATCCCAATCCTTCAGCGAGAACATGTCAGCAATTTCTAAATTATGGATTGAGGCCGATATACACCAACTGAACATCGATGATGCCTGATTACAATGCACAGCTCAGACCAGTGTTTACACATTCAGTTTCACTATGGCGTCCTCCCGTCCGGTCGGCGGCTGTTCTACACCCTCCCCAACTCGAAATTTCTCTAAGGGTCAAATCAGCATCACATTTTAATACACAATTATTATATTCAAATTTACACATGCTAAATTTAGGAAAATTCAAAATTTTCCTCAGGTATGGTAAGATTGTAGACAGTGGAGTCAGAGTACACCTGTGGATTCCATTTCACATTGGTCTTCAGATGCATGATAGAACCGATGAACTGGCTAACTTATTTGCCTTCAAAGAGGGAGTAGATTACAATCTTGGGTTGTCAGTTAGCAGTTTAAGAACAATAATACGAAAAGAACTTCAACTGAACTTTATTTGCTTAAGACAGAGGGAGACTGACACCAGTCAGTCCATCTATCACCATTACATCATGCACCAGGAGCCACATGCCTATGGCGCATCCAACAAAATAAGCAGACTCTTCGATGTCACTACCGCCCGTCTCCGGCTGGGTTCGTTTGGTCTACAGATGTAGACTAAACGAAATGAAACTTTTCCAGATGGACAATTGTCACACCTTGAGTCATTATGTACTGGAATGCGATGAAATTAATGAATTCAGACAACTCACTCAGAACTGGCATAGTGTCAGACAAGTGGAAAATGGTAAATGTAATACCTATTTACAAGGCAGGTGACAGGTCCTCAGCTTCGAACTATAGACCAATAAGC